>JAKSZP010019159.1:0-32789 GCA_022478985.1 Massospora cicadina
TCAAGTCCCACTCAAGTTATGAAATTTTGAGCTCGGGTAAAATATGGCTTCAATCAATTACTCGAGTGAAGGCACTTTTAGTGTATTTTACTAAAATAGCGGAAGTATCTGTTTATTGGAGCATCAAGGCTTGGGTGCACTTCCGCAGAACCTGAATTTCCCTGGTCCACTTTAAATATGTTTTTGTGACCAACATTCCTTGTTGGTTGACTTTTCTTAAAATAAAAATGACCATTTTTTTATGTTTTACTTATAATTCCTTGGGCAAACTTGGTGGTGGACCTCTTTGGGGAGGTCTCCAACCATGTGGACCACTACCTTATCTCGCAATTTACCAAAATCCCAGGGGCTCCTGTGGGCCGCCCAGGTCCCCTCCAGATCGAGGCACCCAAGCCCTCTGACGCCAAGCTACACTTGATTATGGACGCCCCTCTGGGGTCCACTCAAGCGGTGATGTTCCTTACTTACCTGGTATTATATGTTGCTCTTTACACCCTTGCCTGGGGTACCCTTTGCACTGGCACCATTCGAGGTGCCTTCCTTCCCATTATCCTAATGGCTAGTTCCCTAGCAATGTGGGTTTGCATCCCACATAGCCTTTCTGGGAACGAGAGAGTTACAGACACTCTATTGACACTCATGAAACCTTTGGATGCATTCTCAATCTGCTTCCCATTCAGTTTTCTGAAATAAAATTTTCTTGTTGAGTTCACCCTCTTTCCACTCTAAAGAGGCAACTTTTCCGCATAAGTCGTTATTAACTATTCCTAGTTGTTCAAGTGTTTCCTCCATCAAGATCATATGCTCCTCCAATTTACTAACATTGGCTTGAGTTGCCAAGCTGAGCATATTTTCATTGACAGCCTGTAGTTCTTCCCAGAGATTTTAAAGCTCTTCCTTAAAAAGACATCATTATTCTAAATTAGCTTTTGACAACTCAACTACCCTTGTAGTTAGAACCAATGTTAAAATCTTGGGCTTTGTTGCTCGCTTTTAGCCCCGGATTTCAACTGCACAGATTCGTGGATCCTGGCGTTGATTATTTGAAAGAGATTGATAGACTGGGGCAATAATAGTATGATTTTTATTATTATGGTTGGTTGCCCAAAAGCCACGTTGAGAGTAAAGTCCAACGCTAAACTGGTTCTTCTTGAAGATATTCAGGTAGGGAACACTTTCCTATTCCCTTTTTGCAGAGCCAGGCGGAGATTTTGATATTGCTAATCCTAAGGATATCTGATCCTTGCACTCTTCTCTTAAGAGTAATTTCAAGCAATCAATGTTCAACAACTAAGCTAATATCAAGTTGAATCTAATTTTATCAGGGATTTCTTGAGGTTTTTATAGTCGGACTTGGCACACAACTTTTCAGCTGTCTGATGAGAATATTTGTGCTCCTATACTGGTTTTGACCCTTAGTGTTAGGCACTAAATCTTGTCAGGTACCGTTGCCTTAGGTTTTCTAGGCAGCATAATCCTCGGGTGTTTGATGGACCAAACAATTGGTATTAGTTACATTAAACCAATTGTTCTGGCCAATGATGATTCCACTCTGTTCTCTGGAGTTTGAACAATTTGGTAGTTTCTAATGAATCCAATCCATTCTGCTCTGAACAATTCCCTATAATTTGACTATCAAGAATTTCCCAATATTGAATTATTGCTTAATTTCATTGGGGATAATGCCTGACGAAATTATCATCTGTCAGCGGCCTCAAATATCATTGGGGATGATTTCTGACGAAATTGTCATCTGTCAGCAGCCTCAATTAGAATTGAGGATGATTTCTGAAAAAATTATCATCTGTTGGCGGCCTCAATTATCATTGGGGATGATGCCTGACAATAATTCATAGTTGGCGACTTCTAATATCATTGGGGATTCCTCCTGACGATATTCTCATCAGTTAGCTACTATTGCTGACCCTCTACAATTATAACATAATCATCAAATCTCATTTTTAGCCAAAGGGTTGGACTATGTGGTCATCTGCAATTCTGACAGTAGGAATGTGAATCATGATCCCCAGATCCAGAATACACTTTGACCCAGAGGGTATTTTAACATGTTGGGGGCTTACAGAGGGATCCTGTCTTCGGCATCCACAGCCTAAGAGAGTAACTTTTTCCTCCTAAGACTTAATAAATGACTTTAAAGCTAGGGGACTGGTTTTTTAGGAGGAAGGTTCATTTTTTCAGGGCTCCTTTATTTTTTTCTAGGATTTCAAATATTAATGGAATCCAATACCTTAATAGGAAAAGGTATTTTTTTTTGTGGTTGATGATGCAGTTAAAATCCCACATCAGTTGGACCCCAAAAAGCAGCTTATAATTACCTTTTTCTAACACAATAGCAGGGGCTGTAATTATCTGCATTCCAAATTGGAGAGGTAAGGCGAATACACCCCAATTGCCTTGGTTGTCTACCAGCCATCCCATATTCAGCATTGTGAATCAAGTCTGGAGCCATTTTTAATTTCTGGTTAAGTCAGGAGGATATAATGTTAAGTGGAGAGTATTTATCGATTATTGCCAAGACTTTAACCTTATGAATGACTACCTCTACTCAAACCAACAAAGAGCCAAACTGAGAGTTAATGGCTTGTAGACTTTTATGGGGGAGCTGTAGTAAAGCAAGAGGGAGATTTAACCGTGGTCAAGCCTGAGGCTGTTCAATGCTCTTAAAGGTTTTGTCTTCTAGAACTCAGCTCTCCATAGAAGAACTTACCTCCAAGAGTTGGTTAGCAACTGACCAATGTAAAAATAGGGAAAACAAAGATCTTTGTTTTCTTGTATAGAAAGAGATAAGTTGACTTCCTTAGGTACCGCTAACACCAAGCATCCTGAGGTCCTGAGTTTAGGATTAGAGCTGATACAAGGGTCCTGAGGCACTTGATTGTTGTCAGCATAGGGAGCATTTTGCCCTATACTGGCTGATCGTTTGCTGGACTACATAGAAAGATGCAACAAGTGTCCATAGTATGATTGTTTCTCCTGCATAAAGTGCAGGATGATTTGGTGGTAGCAACTTGGGAACTAACCGCTAGCACTTGGGACCAAGACTAATTGTTATTAAAATGAGGGGGCCAGTGGTTTTGAGCAGATCAGACAAAATTTCAAAATGGCTTCTTTGATATGGAGGAGAGACGCCCAGTTATACTTCAGTACTTTATAATAAAGAAGAATGTTAGATATATTTTTAAACACTAAAAACAAACAGTAATAGCACCATTTAAAGTAAGAAGCTTTTCAGCAACCAATGTTTGAGCCTTGAGGTAAAAAAGGTGAGCAAGCTCAGTGAAGTTAAAAAGTTTTCTAGCTGATGATGCAAGATATAATGACCTAACAAGGAATTTGAGGATCTATACTCACTTTTCTAATGAAACACCTTCTTGTAATTTGAAGTAGATTCTCCAATAATCCTCAATAATAGCCAAGTAATTCCAGTATGCTCACCATTCTTAAGTCTACTGAAAACAACAATTATGATACCTTCTATCTTTGTACAAAAAGTTTAGGAAATTATTCCTTTATATTTTGAGACTACTTCTCCAACAGGTAAACTGAGTACTTCTCTTAAGAGAAGTATAAGTGCACACAACTATCTAATATAGATGTAAAGGCAGCAGATAAGAATATCAGATAGGTAACAGATGGACAGCAAAAATAATAAACAAAAGTACAGTAGTTATTAATGATTAATAGATAAATGATGTTATATTAATCAGCTAGGCACCAGTATCATATATCTCTTGGGCATCTCCTGACTGAACTCATCTATTAGATGAGTTCATTCATATTATGCCAATCCTCTGCTGGACATGGAAATTTCATGAAATATCCCCAAGTTAATTTGGCCCATGAATTGACTAAAAATAACAATTGTTTAAGCCCAATTGAAAGCAATTTTACTCTCATAATTGGGATAATTTTGGCTGCAAACTCAACACCAAAATGTTCCCAATTAGAGTTATGTCATAACTCAATAAAAAAATAAATTGGGATAATAATATATATGAACAATAAAGATGATGCACCCCATAATAGGGATGTCAGCAGGCCTTTCATATTACTAAGTATACCCTTAATTGGGACATCTATGTTTAAGTGCTTAATAAAAAATTAATTTCACTAGTTGAGCCCAAAATTCTGCCTTAGTGCATTTATACTAGTGCATTAATTTAAGAGGTGCAATTTAGTTAATGCTGTGATACCACTTCATGCTCAAGTGGACCCATAATTGGCCATAATATAATTATATCCTAGCTATTATTAGCTACAATAATTGGGTTACTTAGATGCAATCAAATTTGGTTATGAGGTGAATCTGATTTATCAGATTATGCAGATAAATCAGGAAGGATCAAAGGATCCATCAATGGGATTAATCTATTAGCATTGATGGTTTCTAAAGGGTTTATTTTTGAGTCAACCATCAAAATCTTAGAAGGGCTCTCCACAATTGAGGCTTATGCCCATAAAAGATTGCTTTTGGTTGGTTAAAGTTAAATCACTGCAGAATACTCAAAGTAAAGTAGCCTTAGCATTATCCCAAGTCCATCAATACATTAAATGTGGGACCATAATGTATTGAGCTATGTGACTAAGACAGTTAGTTAAGTGTCAAAGCTGTTGAAAGTTAATAGCTTCCTCCATGGCAATTAAGAACAAAAAATAAAAAAGAGAAGATGCTCCCTTCACCTGGGATGTACTTCTTTTTTTATGACAGCTTGAATGTAGCACTGGGGTGGTTAATGGTTGAACTTTGTGAATTGACACCATGGCTGTATTTTCCCTGAAGAAGAACTGCTAGCGCTGGGAGATATGTGAGGGTGGAGAGCATCAACTTTATTATGTAAGGCGTTAATAACTCAATTACTGAGGCTACCCAATCATGGATGGCATAAAGGGCCAATTTGGTGGCGATGAGAAGGGATAACTGCCAAATTTTCTTTTGAGCTTGGTAGTTGCATCTTTTTATTTAACCAAGGTAAGCCGACCAGGGGACAGAAAAGAAATAGATTAGTTCAATTTACTGCCTGCACCAGGGATCGAACCTGGGATCTTCGCTTTACGAGAACGACGCCCTACCACTGGGCCATACAGGCTTTTTGGTAGTTGCATCTTGCAGTTCGAGTTGGTGCTGCTTAAAGGCAAAAATTCGTTGCTCCATCCCGCACATCTTATCAGGTAAATTAGTCAAGAGTTCAAGGCGTTCTTGATCTAAAAAGAGATTGTACGTTAGATTATAATCATTCATTTCATAACTTTATTTTATGTTTTACCATGAACTCAAAGTGATCTGGCAAGGAGCACCAGTTTTGTCAGGATCAAGGGTGTTTTACCATGTATCCCCTTGTTAATTTTAGCCAGGGAACTCAAAGCTCAAGGCTTCTGGTTAATACCTTTTGTGATTCTTTTAAGTATTATATATCAGATACTTAGTACTGGTGAAGTAATTCCAATAATCAATTGTACCGGTTTTAATTTAAAAACGGTGAAAAGAAGTTAGTAAATTTTATTTTTTTAGTTTGAACAATATAAGAGAAAATCAGGCAAGTGTCTCGCCAATCTTCAGGCATACTAAGCCAAAATCTAATTCATGTTTCCTAATTGGGATTCACTCTCTGCATAGATCCTGTTCAAAACCAGATATTTGGTGGTTTAGGGCGATTAATAGATGTTCATATTAGTTGGGGTTGTCCCCAATGTAGCAAGGTGGTGCTTTTGTCAGGGATTATCCTCTTGGAATTTTGACAGTTCAGTTTTGATTCCAATCATATACCTCATCTGGATCTTGGATTTGGGCAGGAATCCTTACAATTCTGACTGTAAAATAAGGAAAGAGTTTGCCTGTGTAATATATAAAGAGTTCTCTTTAAAATCAGATTTGGCTTAATGAATCCTCATAAAATGAGGTTCTAATAAGGAAATTACAGTTCTGATTTGTAAAAACATGAACTGGAAAAGATACTACTTAGGAGCCAAACTGCAGTGGCTACGCATCGTAGGCTTCTCAGATGTCATGGTATGGGGGCCTGCCATACCATAAAATTTTAAATGGTCTATGTCTGGCTTGATGCTCAGTTTCTTTACAATATTAGTGGACACAACGTTAACCAGTTCCCCACTGTTTACAATTGCTCCTACTTTGCTTATTCACTCTAAATTCATATAAGAGCATTCAAAGAACTACCTGTCTTCCAAGTTATAGCCAGGGAATCCACCATGTCCGCTTGAGTAAGTAATTCTGGCTTTTTTGGCCTAGTTGAGGGATGGATTTCTTCAAGCTCTCAACTGGTATACCCAACTGAACCTCTTTCAATGTGGGAATTCCTCTGAAGAAAACTAAAAGTTCTTTTTTTGTTATAACTGTAAAACATAAGGCTTTGGTATGATTTTCTGCACCCACTCAGCCTCACAAATTTTCAGTGAGTGATTTGAAACTACTACCATCTCATCCACAGTAACTAGATGAACAAGCGTGGTGGGGCTCTACTGGCGCCCTTTATTTAGTGGAGGGTGGCGCCAAGGATTTAGCTTATCTGGGACTTTTCTGGATGAGGTGGTAGAAAATACCGGTTCTACTCTGCCCCATCTTTTCCCAAGTCTGCCATTTTCACAGGGTTCCCTTAATAAGCCAATTCTTAGATTTTAATTAGGGCACAGATTGGCATAATTGCTCAATTTTTTGCGAATATAACAGAGGACATGTTTGATATCAGGCTTCTCATAATAAGGGCCATACAGCTTAGCTAAATTTCTGGTGTGGGAAATAACCCAGTTAATTGGGTCATGCATATCCCACAAACTTTTGTTAAGAACTTCAAAAGTGACAGCAAAATGATGAATATAGTTTTCTTTATGAGTAATATCGTTCACCTCATTAAGGACTGGGGTTATAACCTTATATATTCCATGTAGGTCTCACAAGCGTGGAAAAGAACAATCTGGGCTTCAAAATCTTTTTTAACGAAAGCCCCAAATAATGCCCACACTTCCAAATAAAAGCAATCTGTAAATACTTAAATAGGTTCCTTTTTATTAAAAGATATACTATGATTCCATTTTGAATTTCATTTTGTTCTTTCCACTGAATTCCTTTATAAGAAGGTCCTTGGTGTTAAGGTAGGACATGTCAGCCTTCTTTAGTTTTGGCATAACTAATTCCTGGTTTTTGGAAATCCAAATAATTGATTATTACTACCAACTAAGTCGTCCAGACGCTTTGGCCGTACTAATATTGAATAGGTCCTGAAAATCACACGCAATTGCCTCCTTGTTGAATTTTGGTAAGTTAACAGGGTCAACCAAAATTGAGATTATATGTTTCCAAGGCAAAGGGCTAATGGCATCCTTGTCTGATTTTTTTAGCTACCAAGGAGAGGGATGGAAGTAATATTGCGGGTAACTGCTGCAGTGTTGGGATGCAAAGAAGAACCATTATTTGGAACGGAGGTTAAAACATAAGGCAAGTTAAATGTACTCACTCCGCCTCATTTCATTATCATGGTCCATTGAAAAGTTCCCAAAAATACTAATTTTGGCGAGGCTTAAAAATAAACTGACAAATATCTGACTTAAATTGATTTACCAGTAACTAAAACCGCAAATTCTGCCTGCAGCATATTTTCATATTAATAAATTGCTTGGTAAACAGTCTGAAAGTCAGATCTCTAGGCCATATTTTCCTCACTATGGAGCATACTTTTTCCCTGAGAGATAAGTTCTACGCATAAAGATCTAAGCTTCTGTTTCAAATTGATAATGGTGTAAACAACTCTGTTCATTTTCTTTAGGTCTCTCATTTACAATCACGACCTAATATAATACCAGAAAGTAGGCCACCGTGGCCCTTCAATTCTGCTCATAATTGGCCAATCATCAGAATGATTTGCTAGGCCTCAGGGGCAGGAAATTTAACATCTGATAGTTGTGCTACCTCTATTTAAAGGTAGTCTCTGAATAAGTGGCCAGACTCCATACTAGAAGAACAGGATATGCAGTAAAAGCGGTGTGGTAACCTATAGTGATCATCAGTTTAAAAAGTGGCCAAAGGCGTCAAGGGTTTAAGCGCACATGTCATAACTAAAAAAATAAGGTGCTGTGTGAGGACAGTAGCATTAGCAAAATGTACAAACAAAACCTTATTACATAAATATGGTCTTTATTAACAATATAAAAGTAGAACACTGTGGTATTGAATACTGAAGGTGGCTCAGGGTTTGCTCAAAAGTTTCTCAGTTATCAGATCAGAGCAACTATACTCAGAAAAAGGTCCCCCTCCAGATGCTAATCCTCCCCAGATATTCTCTTCTCATCTCTTGAGTTTTTATTTGTGCATTTTTAGGCTACCAAGCATCATTAAAGAAAGTGAAAATTAAGGAAAATATATAAATTTGTTTAGGATACCAATTTCTTAGAGCTTGTGGTTAATGACATAATAATAACTGTACTCCAAACAATCAAAAATTATGGGGGATGACCCTAGTAATATTTACCTTTTAAACTGATAAATTTTATGCTGGTGTGGGAAAGTAAGGAATTTAAAAATAACATAATATAAAATGAGGTTATAGCAACTGAGGCCATGAGGCTTGTTGATTAATAATTTATTAAATGAGAGATTTACTAACAGGTATTAAGGACCCGATCCACCTGCTAACTTCTAATAGATAACGGCCCCAGTGGATTTGCCAACAGTAATTCAATGAAAATTTAGCAACTACCTATAAAGTTGAGGCTCACGCGCTGATTAACTCTATAGTGTCAATTGAACACTCTTTAACTATTAACTAAACTGTAAATTAAGTAAATAATATACAACTGATGGTTGATCAAACCAGAAATAAACCCCTTTATTACATCTGCTTCTATGAGTAGTCTCTTTACAATGGTCTCAAGAATAGAAAGACTCCTCAAACTAATTAAATAAAGCCTGGACTGAAGCCTCAATTATGAGATATCCAAATTTCATCATTGTTTTTTTTAGTACTAGATGGTCCCAACCCGATTCATCATTGTTTATAGTACAATCTGGCACATCACTCACTGCTATAGGATATACTCTCTAAAATAGAAAAAGATGGGGAAGAGCATCCACCAGCCTTCTGCAGTCATATAACTAGCAAGCATGAACAAAAATACTTTGTAAATAAACAGAAGCTTATCTCTCATAAGCATTGCAAACAATTTCAAGTTTACTTACATGGGACCAGGTTAAAATTGTCACAGATTATGATTCCTTACAATGTTTACACTACCATAACGAAACTAAGAGTCAATGAGCACGATTGGTCCTGAAACCTTAGGGCTACAACTATGAGATAGTGCATTGCTTTAGATAAACTCATCACAACGCTGATGGACTTTTTCAACTACATGTCATAACAGATCTATCTCCCTTTGCAGACCAGTTGTTTGGAAAATGAAAGTAGCAAATTATGTCAATGAAAAACATGCCATTCACCGCACCTTAGATTGGCTTATGTAAGACACAAAAGTAAGAACGGACAATAGTATAAAATTAAGATGACTGAAGATTCTACCCCCTACCTTCAAATCATCAAGAATTAGAAAGCCTATCGTAAAGCTAGACGCAGAGGCCTATTTAAGACCCTAAAGTTAATCCAATAAAGATTTTATTAGAAATCACTAAGGTTCAATATCCAGTATGTGTTAATTAATGTCATGAATATAAAGACCATCAACACTATAAACCTAGAACTACTTATATATTAGTTAAACCCAATTAACCTGGCATACAGTGTCTATAAATATCATATACCTTCCCAACTAGTGTCCTTAATTTTAGATATATTATAGTTAAATCTTTCATCTCATCAAGTAAATTTAAGCTTGAGATATTAGAATCGTGGAGCAAAAATTGACTGCCAAATTTATAATGGAATGATAATTTACCAACATGGATGTCTTAAAGATATCCTTTCAGACAATGTCACTAATTTCACATCCTAAGCCATTCCCAATCTGAAAAGATTATTCTAAATTTAAGGGATTCTTTTTGTCCCCTATCACCTATAAAACTAACAGGATGGAGGAATGTGCTAACAGTGCTTTAGTACAAACCCTATAAGATTTGTCATAACTTCTCTTATTCAATATAGCATATATATGGACTCACTTATTTTTGTTTATAAAATCAATTACCACAGTACTACGGGATTTTCACACTTATAGATTTTGAACAGGTGAAAACATGCACTACTGCCATTCTTACATTTAGCATTACCAATAAGGATGAGATTTAACCATCTGGGAACTTTAATTAGCTAACGTAATCCCTGATTAAAATTCAAGACCAAAGCTTATGGATCATCTCAAACTAAGATAATTAAAGAGAAAGAGAGAAATGATTATGTAGGGTCCTAGGGGTTGAGCTTTGCAGTTGGCAATTGATCTACTTTCTACAATATTTATGGATTTAAACCCTGAAGAATAAGCTAGCTTTATTATGAAAGTGATCTTACGTTGTTCTTGAATGTGTTGCTGTTATTGCCTATATTATTCAAAGATTAAGAGATAGAAGATTATTTAACTGAGTTCATGCTAAGTTTATCTAACCAGAAAATGAATATGACAACAATCCTATAGATTTTTAAGTTTTTTAATCAAGTCAAGGAGGAGTAATTGTTTATAAACGTTTACTTAATTCCTTGTTTTGCAGATCAAATTGATAATGAAATCCTAACTCATAATATCAGATTTTAACCTATATTGGGATACAATATATCTAAAATGAATGGAGATCTATTCACATACTTATTTTGACATTTTAACTTCCCTTCAAAAGCTTTACTAGATATAATGATATTCATCATAAGAGACTTGATGAATCTTTGATAATGTAATTCATATATAAAGATAGCCCATTTACTATAGATAAATGATTATTCTTATAATATTATCAGTTTACTCATTAGTATCTTTAAGCATAGATTTTCTATACTAAAGATTAGCCTAGCCACTGCTTCAAATGTCTAAACAGTATGCCTAGAAGCTTGATTGAGTTATATGTAACTTGTACACATAGCATGTAAAGGAACTTGCACTACACAGAGCTTTCACATCAAAGTGGTGATATTACCAAGTAAGACACCCTGGAACCAGTAAACCTCCTTCCAGCCACTCAAGTTACCAAATTATATTTCTTGAGAATACAAGAAGAACAAATTTAATGAAATTGATCCATGGCCTTTATGAGGACTTATTAGAAATCTTCAATGCTTGGAGAGACAATTATAGATTAAGCTCACAGCAACATCACTAAGAAGTACCCAGCTTTCTCACCAGACAAGCACGAAAATGGCACAGTGCTAACCTGCCCTTTGACTCCTGGAAAGAATGGAAAACCTGTGCCAAGGAGAAGTTAAAATATCCTCCTCCTAACTTTACAGAAAATTCTGACAACTTCACCTAAAAATTTTCCTCAAACATCAGCAATTCTTTTACTATTTTGAAGAGCTTATGAGACTCTGGAACCAGGTGCCCTATCAAAATTGTGAGAAAGTTGCTAGCAGCTCCTTAACTGGTCTTTTGACGCTCTCAAAAATCCATATCTTGATGCCATATAGCTATCTCATCCAACCTTTGTGGACCAGGTTATTGCTGCCTGTCAGAACTATACATGACTTGAAAACCCACAATTCACCAATCATAGGGCTTCCACATCAGTATAACTTGATCCTGCGGACTTAAAGACCTCTAAATCTGATAATATCCAATGTTGCATGACATCAAGCCACCCATGGAAGTAAAAAAATAAATTCAACACCCTAAAAGAACAGGTCCAGCATTTAACTATGTTAGTCCTAGGCTAATGACCCCATAACAATATCAAATAATCAAATTGCACAAAGATGGGACATACCTCCGCCAATGTCAAATCTATTACTCACAATAACAAGTTTTACATATAGGCGTCCTTTGTCCTTAATGGGGAATCTAGCAATTTTGAACTTAAAAAAACTAAACTAGATAATTAGGTAAATCGCCTCCCATAATATGACAATACAATCTACCTCACATAAGAATTCCAGTCTGGACCATTATTAAAACATACTCTGAGTTGTAAACTAATGTGCCAATTCCAATACTAGGATGTAGCCTCATTGATGAAACCTCTCAATTAATTTTTTTTTGAAATTATATGCCATCAAGAAAAGAAAGAATGAAGAAACCTTAAAATGTACCAACCCTGAATTTTCAAAGAAGATCGAGATTGATGACTTGTTGAACAAAGAAAAAAAAACAAAAATTCACAGACCTCATGTAGTACCTAGGAAAGAATATGAAAAAATTCCCTGCGTGCATTCAAAATAATTAATTATTACCCATTACTGATTTCATTATCAAAAATTGAAGTGAGATGAAAGAGATTACTAGCCCAATTACATTGTTCAGTTACAAGTTCACTATTAATATTGCGCAACCCCAACCTAGCAAAAAAGTTCTATAAGCTTCACCTCTACAATGTTCCATCAAGATTCCTCAGCAGCCAGATACTACCCAACAATTTGACCATTTTAAATATGAAGATATTTTCGCCATCAAAATCCTGAAAAAAATCATTATTCTTGTGTCTCTTGGTGACTGTGCAATAGAGTTGTGCCTTACATCAAAATTTACATCATGAATTTTTAGCCTTACTTGTCTCCATATAGTAACCAGAACCATAACCCCTTTCTATCAGCCATGAAGCACTCCACACCCAAGGATTCCTCATTGTTACATCTTCCAAATTACATTGGATTCTGAGCCTCTGCAAATATTGTCACTATGAAGTTCCTTCTTTACTTGTCTACAAGATGTACTTAAAAGTTATCTTGTCTTCTTAATGGCCAGAGGTTCTTAGAATCCTTCTGCGGCCAAGTCTTTGACTTAACTGTTGAGATTTCCAGCAAAGTATGATCCATTGACGCTTTTATCTTTGACCACAAAAAACTCTCTATGTTACTGTTGCGTCAAGCTTTAAAGTATTTGAATACTCACAAATTTTAGAAAAGTATCAATGTTGCATCCTAACGGAGAAATTAATTAAACAACTGCTCATACACTACAACACCCCTATCACCCAAGAAAATTTACCTGCTCAAATCACATCCTATCTATACTTTGAGATCTTTTAACAGTTTTGAGATTCAGAACAACTCAAGGCTCACAGAAAGGAAGAACTACTTCAACTAGCAAAATCTATGACTTTAAACATTTTTCCGCAAAAACCCTTTTTACCCTTTACCAAAGAAAAAAACCATTCAACCTTTTACCACCAAACAAGAAAAACTCAAATTTTATAAGTGATTTTTAAGATATATGACTAAACCCATAACATGGAAATTAAAATCATCATGAGCGTGAGCAGGTATGGCAAGCCAATGATTTTATACATTTGATTTTTCTACATTCACAATGTTGAAACTGTTTTACCAAAGGTGTGTAAAAATCATAAGGATTTTAAAGGATTATTATATATAAAATCTGTGGTAGCATTATAAAAATCAAACTTTAAATGAGATATATAGAGTTTTTATAAGAACTAATACTTTTTTTACAAAAAAATTAACATAAAATTTAATTATAAAATTTACATCCAAAAATAGTGTTCAGTTTTTACACATAAGCATCTGTCTTATAATTGCAAGTTACAAATATATATTAGTAGGGTAGGAATTAGGGTAGGTTAGGGTAAGTATGCTAGGTTAAAAAATAAATGACTACCCTATTTTTTATAATTTTTGTCAGTGGTAAAAGGTCATAAGCTTTTTTGGCAGAAAAAGATCAAAAGGTTTTTAAGCAGAAAATGGTTGAGCAAAAAACGAAGATTTATATCAAAAAGGATTAAGATGTTCCTTATCTAACTTGAGACACTACATAGATGTTGGAGATGCCAAACTATTTTCCTGAAGACCATATTGACTACCTCAAGCTCAGGAGCAAATTTGTTAAAACTGAATTCAAAAAGGACTAGCTAGTGGGGTTTATATGCCCCCTTACACTCCATGAGCGTTACAGTAGTTTTAGTACCCAAGAAGAACAAAACTACAACGTGCATCTATTACATTATACTTAACAAGGTTTATGAAGAAAATTGCTTACCCGCTGTTCTTAATCTTTGACATCTTTAATGTCATACAGGAGCGCAAACATTCACCAATATTGACCTATTTTTTGAATACAACAAAAAGGAATGGATGAAGACTTAATCAGAAACGCAGAATTCATTACCTTTAATAACTTTTTATTTGTTTAAGGAGATTACCAGGAGACAGGCATTACTGAAAGAAAGAAAGAGTTGACATGAAACCTAAGAAGGGTCAACTCCATCAAAGAAAGTTTTCCGCCTCTGGATCAGGACTCAGATTTTTAATGGTTACATCATGGGTAAGGTTTTCGTGTTATTAAACTTACTAACCGCCAATAGCTTCCTTTGGCTGGCACCCTGATTGATGTGTGAAGGGCGGAAATCAAACCTACAACCTTCAGATTGGTAGCCGTACGCCCTACTGACTCTCCTCATGCCCCCAGAATTCATTACCAATATGATTAATTTAAAAACTGCAAATGCTGTTCTGACACACTAGATCCCTAAGAACCTTCCAGAAAGTTATGGACAGCCTATTTTAGGATCTGATCAATTTATTTATTACTGTTTACATCAATGATATTACTGTCTACTCTACCAATTTTTAACAACATCTCTATGATCTGAAGCCTGTGTTTGAATGAATCAAACTGGACAATCTCATATCAACAGATTCAAAAAGTCTTTTCACAAAGAACTAAAACTACAAGGCCACATAATCAACTCCTGATGAAAGACAAGTGGACACAGAGAAGATTAAAACACTGTATCCTGGCCCTACCAACAGAATGCTAGTGAGTTACTCAGCTTCTTCAAAACTGAAACCTCTATTCACTCCTTCATACTAAATTATAGTCAAATTTTAGCATTGTTGTATTGCTTACATAAGAAAGATTTCTCCTAGGAATTTAACAACATAATCTACACAGGTTCAATGATCTGAAAATGCCATTGACCCAAGCACCATTTTAATCTTTTGAGTTCAAATTTCAATTCTTTATCAATGCAAATGATAATCCCTTCAGAGTATAAAAACCATTTTGTAAAATGACAAACAATCTCCAATTGATTTTTTTTAAGAACTTCACTACTGTCATAATCAACCAATATACCTACAAAAAGGAGATACTTGCCGTTATTTATGCTCTTGGAAGATTCTGGTACTATATAATGTATCAAAATGTCACCATCATCACAAAAACTCTGCTGTATTCCTATTCAATTAACTTATTCTCAACGGCAGAAGCATCTTATGGTGCTATGAACTGATGTAATTTAAGACTAATTATATAACTTTTAGGAAAACTGAATCTCTTAGCCAATAGTCTTTATTTAATCCCTCCAGATACCAATTAAATCACAGCTTTTCTTGAGGGATTAATTGTTTTGAACTAGAATTTGTAATTTTCTAACAATTTTTGAAAAATTGTGGCATCCCCGTGTTAAAAATTTTCAACTGCTGCAATAATGACTCTATTAGTGTGCCAGGCCAAACAGTATGAAAACTGCTACCCTTGCTCTTTCACCTCATTGGTGACCTTTCACTACATGCTACAGGCAACTCCACAAATCCATAAGAGTATCAACTTCACATTGGCAATTAACCCTATTAATGGGCACTGGTTATTCTCTTCCCCCTTCCTGGGTGTCTTGGCCCCTTGTCCTCCACTCTCAAGGTTAGTCCACAATTATCCATCACTGGCTCTACTGACTGGACAAATACCCACGGGATGTTCTGTAAATATAGGTTGGGTGTTGGTAGCACTGACCATACCAGGTGTTTTAACCCAGCACCTAACCTTGGGGATTGTTGGGAATTTGATATGACTGGACAATAAGCCTAAAATTGGTGGCGGATCATTGGTTATCTGCCAGATTTGATTATGATTTTTTAATATTTAATACAATTCAAGATAAGTCGATGCTAAGCAATCTGAATCAAGCTAAACTATGTAAATTCTACCAAAACCCCCAAGGATGAGAAAAGTACGATGGAAAATGGAGAATATTAGTGGTTAAGAGTATGGGCAGGGGGAGTGGCCATGGATGGGATAAGATGGAATATGAAGGGAATTGAGGTGGGTTTTTTATATGGTGGCCATAGAGCAAATCTTCAGGCTAAATATTCTGAAGGTTGAAAGGTAGAAATATTCTGCCAAATAATATACATTGTGGTTCCTGGAGCTCTTGATCTCCATTTTATTGCTTAATTGTTTTCAAGGACAGAAGTTGTAATATCGCTCTCATTATATTAGTGGTGTTAAATCATGTACAACTTTTCAATAAATTGTATCCATTACGCTGAATTTTTTAATTTTATTGAACACTACAGGGGCCTCATTGATTCAACCACCTAAGACTGCTTGTCTGTACAAATGTCAGATGAATCTAAAGCTGATAATAATTATCTTTTTCATCTAGTAGATGCAGTTCATTGATCTTGAAACTTTCCTGGACACCTTGTGCTGAATCAACTATGAGATGCTTTGTGAGCATAAAACCCTGGTAATAGATTGCAGCGTTGTCCAGTTAACTTTGTAATCTCAACTTACATAACAAGTTAACAGCTGACCTTCTCAGCAGCACTGTCAACTGGCTGCGATGCTTTGATCAGCAATTGGATGAGGGACCTTCCTACTGTAATTTCAGATACATAACTGCTGACCAAAAAGAGGACAACAACGAAGAACTGGGGCGCTGTGATAAAGGAGCAGCTAAGAGAGGGGCAGAGGAGCGCTTTTCTTGCCAAGCAGGCCGAGGAAATCTGTATTCATAGAGTACTAACTCTGGAAGTGATTCCACCTCATTGAAAGGGGCTCCTCACGTGTTTTCAGTGCTTCTGACTGAGGAAGCCCAGGCAGCACCCATACTAGCAGATGGCCAAGTTCTGATTTCCCTTCTGCGTCCTCTCCTTGTCAAGGACCATATTATGGCCAATGAGAAAGTGCCTCAGTTTGCCCCAAGAGCTCATAGCTTTGAGTGTGATGGAAAGTGTAAATCAATAAATTACCCCATTCAATCAGAATGGGAATATGCATGAGTTCTTCAAATGGTTAAAATTTGCTGTGGAGGGAGCTTCAGACCGCTGTAAGGTCAAATTATTGATCTCCACCTTAGATGTTGAGAGCACTGACCAGGTTATATGTTGCTTTAAAACTAGCTCTGTCACCTACCTGGAAGATAAAGAGAAGGTTTTACGCTTGTTCAGGGGGCTGAGGAAATGGACCATGAAAAAGCCTAATTCTTGACCACGGGGTTTTAGCAGAATAATACTTGATTGAGTTCGCATATCAATCTACTTCTGAAGCACACGTTTCAGTCAGGGTGGTACATTGTCAGAAGCCAATGTCAGAATTGAAATGACTGCGGTGGTGAAATTGCACCAAGAGCTGTTCAAGGCAATGGCTCTAGTCCTGCAAGGTAATATGCCCTTGCTTAAAATTGTTATATACCTGCACCAACTGTCTTCTACATTAAGTCTGCCTAAGACTGAGAAGAATCTTTCTTATGACTGCCAGCTCTTCATTTGAGCAGCTCAAAATTATCAATAATATATATATTGGTTAATTTTCACATGTAATAATTTTTTGGGTTGCTCTCATTCGTTATATAACTCTTGGCCAATTACAATACCTCGCTCAGTTCTCAACCTGAGCACTTCCAGTAGACTTGGAGACGGGATGCATTCAGAATAACTTGCGTTGCATGTGGTCACATCTTTCTGATTGCCTTGAACTGCCACACTAACTTGCAGGTCCACGTCGTACAGTCAAAACAGTATGATAAGGGAAAAACTTAAGCATAGTTGTGATGGGACTCTCTACTTCCACCAGTTTGATTTAAATTGTCCCATTGGAATGCAATAAGTTGCTTACCATGGGACCTTGTTATCCTGCGGACAAACTTCTCTATCAACAGCGGCAGACTACTTATATGCACTGAACCTTTCACAAGCCAAAAAGGCTGCGGTGATGGAGGGCCATTAAAGGATGAAAAACTATATGACTGTATAATCCTATAACATGCCTCTTCTGACAAACCCTGACCCTCTCTGACATGCCATCAATGAAAGGGGTGAACGTTGCCATCCTGGGGGAAATATTATCTAAGAATACCCAAAGGTAGGAGTGTGCATTATGCTTTACCTCAAGAAAAACGATTTCCTGGATATTCACATATTAAATAACCAATGTTCTTTTTATTTGGAGTGCACATAGTGTAATATTTTTGTTGAAAAAATCAAAGTGCATGAAATTATAGATATGAGTGTAACAGTTGACAATATATCGACCAAGGTGATGACTCAGTTAGCACTGAAACCTGACGTAGAGCATAGATGGTGTAAGGAACTTCTGGGGCTGAATGAACCATTTTGGAAAGAGTGTATAGTGTTCTACCCCTGAAGTCTGGAGCAATTACTGTCTCTGCACCAGTGCTTGTGTTGCTAAATAACAACTATGTACTGCTGATAGGAGCAGATTTTCTGCGCCACTTTAGTGCTGTAGTGGATATGGCAGAAAAGACATTTGAGATCCTGGGTCAAAGGATCAAGTTTACTTCACTTGATCAGAGTGACAAAGGATTCCATCTGCATGAGGAAGTTAATATTGAGTACTGTGACGAGTAATCCCTGTTTTCTATCATCTCTTAAAATAAAAATGAGGGTTCTTCATCATCAAAACTATGAGTACCAGGGTTTACCATTCTTATCCTCAGCTTCTGTGACGGTACCCTCTATCCTCATGTTATTGTGGGGACAAACTTGAGATTGAGATACCCAAAGGGCTTTATAGGGAGATCCTGAGACCCTATCAGAAATCTTTCCTTGAACCCTGCGTGGCCCTTGGTATCATATTAAATGGACAATAGAAGTCAAAGTGATGCTAGCTAACCTGCAGAAGGGCCGTTGAAGGTTTACTGACACCAGGTATTGGCATGCTTGCACCTAAATTCTGTTGATGAGGTATTACAGGTTCACAAATTTGGTTCGCTAACTGAGTCTTGACTTCCCACAGTCAACTCCCCCTGGCATAATGACAGTGGTCCCAAAGAAGCCTTATCAGGGTTATCAGAAGAGCAGAATGATCAATTCCTGGCTTTATTTGAGAAGTATCAGGCAATTTCCATGGACAATGATCATGATTTGGGATGCGCTTGTGGAGTCATTAAGCAGGTGGACATGGGGGATCACCTTTTTATTCAATCCTGGGCAAACCGTCAATTAAGGGCTGTGGAGGAGGTAATTTCCGAGGAAATATAGAAGCTACTGGAGTAGGGATTGGTGGAGCACTTAAGAGTCCTTGGGATTAACTCATATAATCATTAAAAAGAAGAACGGCACCAACCAAGTCGTGATTCACTACTAAAAGCTGAACAGCATCACCAAAAAAGATTCATACCTTCTTCCTTGAATCAATATGCATTAGATCGGTCAGAGCTCAATATGCTTTGCCATGGATCTAGATTTGGATTATTGGTAAACTTTTGCTTTCAGCAGCAGAACAAGAGAAGTGAGTCATAATCACTTCCAAAAGTTTATTCCAGCACACTCATATTCCATAGGGCTTACAACGCCCTGGCTACATTCCAACGGGCCATAATACTATTCTGGGGGATCTAAAGTTATTGTGCAACCTTATCTACTTTGATGATATCAACGTTTTCTTGTGGACGTTTTTGGAGCACCTGGATCATTTGGAGGAGGTATTCCACTGGCTTTCTGAAGCTAACATAAAAATTTCAACCCAGAAACACCACTTTTCCAAAGAGCAAATATATTATCTTGGGTTCAAGGTGGACTCAAAAGAGCTTAGGAAGCAACTGACTAAAGTAGAAGTCATTAGATAGATGGCCTGACCAAGTTCTAAATGGGACATTCAGGTGTTTCTAGGCATGGTCATAAACTACCGACGCTTAATTACCACTTTTGGCAGTATTGAGGCCCCACTTTTTGTGTTATTGAAGAAGAATACAACGTTTAAATGTACTGATGACGCTAATGATCTTTTGACAAACTCGGGATGGCATTGTTTAGTGCACTAGTGTTGTAATATCTAACTTTGAGAAGGAATCTATCCTTTAAATGGATGCTTTCTACCAGCTTTTAGGATGGTATTATCTCAATTGGGACAATGCAGGGGTGGAGAATCCAGTCATTTACTGCAGCATAAGTCTAAAATGTTATGAGCGTAATTACATAATTACCAAGCAGGAGTGACTAGTTGTTATGTATGCTTATAAGCAACTTTGGGTCTACTTTTATGGAGTAGAATTTAAGGTCGTGACTTATCATGCTTTTTTGCGTCAGTTGTAGAATCTCCAGGAGCTGGAGGGACGGCTTACACAAAGGGCCTCAAGATTTAAGGCTACAACTTTGAAATACTCCACCATCCTGGTGCCAACCATCAGAACTTTGACTGTCTATTTTGGCTACCAACGGTAGCCGTGACAGTGTATCTGGGTGATTTGTTGTATGACAAGATGATCAGTGGCAGTTACATCAGTGAACCACCTCAACTTATTTGGGCATTGGACGGAATGAGGGTTAGCACTTCCATGAAAAATGGTGAGCTGTACAATCAAGTCAGTGGGGTTACGCTAATTTTCTAAAACGCTATGTTCAGAAGGTCATTATCTTGAGCACTCATAAGGCAGTAGGTCACATAGGGTATGGAAAATGTTAAAGTTCCTGCGACTGCATTATTTTAGAGAAAGCATATATTTTCATGTACCTAAAACAATTTCCAGCTTTTACAACGCCAATTAAAAAGCCCTTTCGCCAGAAAACATCCTATCAGCTGGTAATTTTAATTTTTTGCTTGTCGTACAGTATCCATTGATGTTGTGGGACCTTTGCTGATGGGCATAAATCGTTCCAAGTACATCCTAGTAGTGATAGACCATTTAACATGGTGAATAGAAACGCGTGCAATTAGAGATATGGGGCGGTCACAATGGGCAGATATATTGGAGTGCATAATTTAAGGACATAATTGTTTACATTTCATACTGGACAGATGATGGTACCATCTTCACCTCTCATATTCTCCCCAAGTTGAATGATTTGATAGCCATACGCGGGTTCTAATGACCCCATACCATCCTGAGTTTAATAGAATGGTAGAGCATGTGAATGAAACACTGGTGAACATACTCAGGAAGCTAGTGGCAGATAGACAGTTGGGTTAAATACCCTCCTCTCTACTGATGTATTCTGCCTACTTATTAGTCATCACTATATGACCAGGAAGAGTCCTTTAAGGAAACTTTATAAAAGTACCCAGCCCTAATTGAACAGCTATTTTCCTGTGTAGAAGATATTGGAGGAATCAATCAACAGCGCTATTTCACAATTGATGTCTACGCTAATCAAACTCCTGACCAAAGAGTGCTCAACCAGTCTAGAAAAGAAGATCAAAGATAATGATGCTGATCAGCTATGCGTATCAGACTCTCACATTTTGCTAAAGACAGATGATCCTGTTCCATGACTAGCATGGGTTTGGATGGCAGAATAAGTTTTCTAGTATATGGATCAGACCTTTTGAGGTAATAGAAAAGATGGGTCCTAATGCATACACCATCAAAGACCCAACAAGTGGTTGGATCGTCAACTAAGCACATGCTAAGTTCTTTGGGCATATAATAAGTACTAAAAAATAAAGTAATAATAAAATAATAGAAAAATGAAATATAATATAGAGAATATAACTACTTAGCTTTGATAGGATAATACTGAAATTTATTTTGCAAAAAACTCCCAGTGTTAGGATGTTGTAAGTCCCAGGGAACGTCCCCTGGCTGTTGAACGGGCCATCTTCCCATTCCCGAGTAAAAAGACACCAAAGAGGATAGTGATACCTCTCATTACTCAGGGCAATCTCTCTCACATAGTAGACGAGCAATGGATAACAGCCCTTCCGCTTGGATCCCACTGCAGTACCCACACTCACCTTGGCAGAACTGTTATTGGGAATTAGCAGAATCTGCGCTGAAATTGCTGAATTGAAATCAGATGTATCTAATTAGAGTGGCAACCTGACCAATGCCTGAAAATCAAATGGTCAGATAGGCATGAAGACTGAGCTGATAGAGCTAACATTGGGCGCCATCAAAGAAGGTTCAAAGCCCTCTGTTGGCAATTTGGGCGTTGCAGCTGATGTGATGCCATTGACCAAATGAATGGGTCCATCAGACGAGCATGGGCAAGTTGGGCGTCCCAAACCCATTACAAACCAGATGGACCCGCCCCTATGTGGGGTGGACTTGGGGGATTCATGTCACTCATCAGACTAAACGCCTTGCGCCAACCATCAGAAACGTAACTGTGCTCCAGTTTGGATGTTTGAGGTCAAACCAACAGTGACTCAGCCCACCGCCAAATTTTGTGATGTCAGTTCTCAAGGAACAAAACCCCCCATTCCCAAACAATTCGCCGGTTAGATCAAAATTATGGGACCCAATCCCAGCTTGCCACTTCCATAATTGACTGCTATTTAATCAGTTGCATAGCACTGAGAAAATTGTTGTTCAATTTTCTTCCTTTAAATTTTCCATAAAAAACCTTCCCAAATTTTAGTTTTTATTTATATGTTGAAAATTAAACCATCTTATCTGCCGACGTTCTTGCACCCATCAGGGCTAATGACCATAAGTATCTGGTATGCTATCTTGTGCCTATACAAAATTCTGGCCCACCAGCAGAAATTTGTAGAATTCCTTTCCAATTTCATAATTGTCATATTAACAGCAGTGCCTCAGGCATTCTGGTTTGCTGTTCAGGTGCTCTGGCACTCTGACTGGTAGGCCAGTCTAATTCTTACTTGCTGTTCGCCTGACATAATTAACCAACCATTACTATTAGCTGTTACCGCCTTTCTCACGTGGATAGGCGCAGCAATGGTTCCTTCTTTCCAACTGAGCCATGTTGTAAAGAAGATTTTCTCTAACTAAATTTGTCCTACCACACTTGTAACTCCAAAACCATACCCCATAGTTGGTGTAGCTACATGCCCACTGGTTTCCCCAGATCCCATATCTATCTCTTCAGTATTGTGGGATTCATCTGCAACTACCAATAATGAGAACTACGCTTACTTCTTAGTAACCATGAAGATTAGCGTTGGTTCTCATCACATCTCCTTTGAGGCCTTGGTGGATACCGGAGCTGCAGGGAACTTCATGAACGTTGAATTGGTGCAACAATTAAAAATGGAAATGGATGCAGGCTCCTCAGTGATGGTGGCCTCATCTGCTTACCAGCCCTCATATGTTGTATATTGACCGGTACCTTTTTCAATCCACCAGTATATTTTCTGCAAACATCTTTTGGCCATGCCAAACTTGGTGTTCCTGGTGATCTTAGGAGTGGGGTGGTGGCGCTGACAACATGTGAAAATTCATTTAGAGTCTAATACGTTGTCATTTACCAACAATGATTTGGAGGGAGAATTTCCTCTGATCAACACCCTCATGAAGATACAAGGAACCATCTCTATCACTACCCTGGTTACCTCTGTGGGCATTCCGGCCGATTTCCCTGAAAACTTAATGCCATATAGGAAAATCTTTGACATTGAAAAGGTGGATCGCCTGACAAAGCACACTAGGTATGATTGTGGATTTCGAACAACCATTGATTTGGTGAACATCAACTGTCCGTTGTATCCCCATACAGCGGAGGAAGAAGTTGCACTCAATACCTGGTTGGACGATATGCTGAAAAAAGGCTGGTTGTTCAAAGAAACCTCACCTGTCACCTCCCCTGTCATCTTTGGCAAAAAAGCGGATGGCTCTCTCTGTCCCTGTGTGGATTATGGCCATTTGAATAAAATCTCAGTTACTGATCCCTACCCATTACCTCTGGAACAGACAATCAGCCAGGAAATCACCAAATCCTTGGTGTTCTCTAACCTGGATCTGGTGAATGCCTTCAACCACATTTGGGTAATGGAAGGGCAGTAATTGTTAACCGCAATATGGATGAAGTGGGGCATTTTCCAATTTCGTGTAATGCCTTTCAGATTGAAGAATGCTCCCACTAAATTTCAACAGATGATTGACAATGTACTGGGTGACCTCCGGTTTACCTGTGCGATTGCATATATTGATGATATCCTGGTTCACTCCCCAACCCCCAAACAACATGCTATTGACTTGGAAGTGGTGGTGGTCGCCTTGCATAAATCAGGGTTGTTCCTCAAAGCTTTCAAGTGTGAGTTTTACAAGGAGGAGGTCACTTTCCTAAGGAATCTAGTTCTTAAAGGTGATGTCATAATCCCCCCAACAAGTTGGATGCTATCCAGGAATGGCCAACCCCAACTACCCAGAAACAACTTTGGAGTTCCTTGGGAACCATCATTTTCCTTAAAAAAATTTCCACAGCATTTTCCCAGTTAGCCGCACCGCTCCACCCCCTTACTGGGAAAAACATACCATTTTGTTGGATGTCCAAATGCCAGCAGGCGTTTGAATCAAGGAGGTGTTCATATCTCCTCCCATTTTGAAACACACGATCCCATCAAACTGTATATTGTCACATGCGATACCTCATCAGTAGCAGTTGGTGCGGTGTTGCTTCAGGAGCATGATGGTCTAGAACATCCAGTTGCTTATTTCTCCCAAAAGTTCACAGCCATGGAGCAGTCTTGGGCTATTTATGATAAAGAATTGGCAGCTGTTGAATGGGCATTAACCCATTGGCGGTATCTGTTGCAGGTGCCTGCCATGAATTAATAGTCCGCATGGATCACCAGGCCCTTTTGTATTTTTGCAAAACCCAAAAATTGGTGCATGGGCAGGCCTGAACCTATCAGGACCTGAGCAGCTTTAGTTTTAAATATGAATTCATTAAAGGTGCGCTCAATGTACTTCCCAATTTCCTAAGCCACAGTCCCACTCATTGTCCCTTGGATCCAGAGGAGGTGGATCTAGTTACCATGATTCCTGCCACTCAGATCCTGTCAATCATTCCCCCTGTCATTTCCTCCGTTGCTTTGGCTCCTGGCCCCGCTTGTAGCTCAGATTTTAGCCAGTCAAATGGCCTGCCCTGAAGGCGTGGAGTTGGTCAAGCAGTTGGCTCGCTCAAGTCATAAAAACTACTTATACTCTTTAGATGAGGGGCTTATTTACTTCCGCTCTAGCATCTGGGTTCCCCCCTTTCACTCGGAGTTATTCTATGCACATCATGATCCCCCCACGGTTGGATATCCTGGTAACAAAAAATGCATCAATTTGATCAAGCGAACCTTTAATTGGGTGGGACTGACAAAAGAGGTCTCAGCTTGGATTGCCAATTGTGTAACTTGCACCAGGGCCAAGTCAAATCGCTCAGGGAAAGATGGCCTCCTGCACCCCTTACAACAGGCGGAGGGTCCATGGACCTTGGTGCCCATGGACTTTATTGTTGAACTCCCCTGTTCTAATGGGTTCACAGCAGTGATGGTAGTGGTGGATTGTTTCACAAAATTTTCCCTTTTTATCCCTTATACTTCCACAATTATGTCAGAAGAAACTGCCCATCTTTTTGTACGCCATGTGTTTTTGATGTTTGGTCTTCCTCAGGCAATCTTTAGTGACTGGGGTACTCAGTTTACCGCACAGTTCTAGAGTGAACTACTATTGATCCTGAAAATATCTCCCTGTCAATCCATGGTATATCACCCTCAGTCTGATGGACAGACTGAGTGGGTCAATCAAGTTCTTGGACAGTACCTGCGTTGTTATGTGGCAGCAGTGCAGGATACTTGGGCCAGTGACTTGCCCCTCGCTCAATTCACTTACAATAATGGGACCCACGCGTCCACGGGATTTTCCCCTTTCAAAGCAATGTTGGGTAACAATCTGGCGTTTTTGGTTGGCCCATGCTTGCGGCCTGAGGTACAAGCTGCCACGGACCACGCTGCCCATATCCAATCAACTCAAGCTTTAGTGTGGGAACACCTTACCAAAGCCATCACTGACTACAAGAAGTTCATGGATCGTATTCAGCTTCCAGGTCATGATTTTACAGTGGGTTCCTAAATTATGCTCGATACCTGTCATTTGAAAATTCAACCCCTTCCCATAAATTTGCCAGTAAACGCTCAGGTCCCCATCTGGTGGAGGAGGTATTGGGTAATGGGGCGTTCTGACCAAAGCTTCCTGCGCATTGGAAGCAACACCCTGTTTTCCATGTTTCCAAGCTGTCACTTTTCAAGGGTGCAATTCCCATGGAACTGGAACCAATCATTGTCAATAATGAGGAAGAAGCTGAGGTAGAGGCTATCCTGGCATCCTGGAAGTCGCAATGTTCTGTGCAATATCTAGTGGCCTGGAAAGGGTATCTGGCCTACAAAGATAGTTGGTTCAAGGCGCGTGATTGCGCAAATTGCATGAACCTGGTTGAAGCATTCCATAACTCCCACCCTGAGGCTCTCCATCCCCCCAGAAAGTCGCGACGATTATGGCTATCAAGTTACCCAAGGCACATAAAAATGTGGCTCTGGTGTAATTTCACGGTGGGGGTGCCATTCCTTTGGAAAAAGGAAAGGGTAATGTAATTCCTGGGGAAGATCCCCTGGCTGTTGATTAGGCCATCTTCCCATTCCTGAGTAAAAAGACACCGAAGAGGATGGAGATACCTTTGGTTAATCAGGGCGATTTCACTCACATAGTAGATGAGCGATGGGTAACAGCCCTTCCACTTCAGATCCCACCCCCAGTACCCACACTCACCTCAGCAGAACTGTTATGGGGAATTAGCAAAATCTGCGCTGAATTTGCCAAATTGAAATTGGCTGGATCTAATTTGAGTGGTAACCTGGCTGATGCCCAAAACTCAACTGGTTGGATAGGCATGAAGACTGAGCTGATAGAGCTAACATTGGGCGCCATCAACAAAGGTTTGAAGCCCTCTGTTGGCAATTTGGGCATTGCGGCTGATGTGATGCAATTTACCAAATGAACAGTCCAGCGACCAAGCATGGGCGGGTTGGGCATCCTGAACCCGTTCCAAACCAAATGGACCTGCCCCTATGTGGGGTAGCCTTGGGGGACTCCCATCACTCGTTGGACCAAACACCATTGCACCAACCATTGGAAATGTAACTTTGCTCCAGTTCAGATGTTTGAGGTCAAACTGACAGCAACTTAGCCCACCGCTTAATTTTGCGATGTTGGTTCTCAAGGAACAAAACCCCCCATTCCCAAACAATTTGCCGGTTAGGTCAAAATTGTGGGACCCAATCCCGGCTTACCACTACCCTAATTGACTACTATTTAATCAGTTACATAGCACTGAGAAAATCGTTGGTCAATTTTCTTCCTTTAAATTTTCATTAAAAACTTTCCCAAAATTTAGTTTTTATTTATATGTTGAAAATTAAACCATCTTATCTGCCAACGTTCTTGCACCCATCAGGGCTAATGACCATAAGTATCTGGTATGCTATCTTGTGCCTATACAAAATTCTGGCCCACCAGCAGAAATTTGTAGAATTCCTTTCCAATTTCATAATTGTCATATTAACAGTAGTGCCTCATGTATTCTGGTTTGCCATTCAGGTGCTCTGTCACTATGACTGGCAGGCCAGTCCAATTCTTACTTGCTGTTCACCTGACAGATGTCTCAAGATTGCCTCGACACCTCTGTTTCTTCCAGTGGGATGCACACTTCTTTTTCTTCCGCTGTCTTGTAGCAGGTTCAGATTCTCTGGATCCTTTGGAGGTCAGCGGAGGAGGAGAATATAACACCAGAGGAAGGCGAGAAATGAAATGGGGAGGCGGCAGGGTGGCCATGTGATCAAAGTGAACTCAATTTTGAGCACCAGGAGTAAGGCCCACAACCACATCCACTGGTGGATTTGAGATAATAAGGATTCTGCAACCAAGGGGGAAGATAGGCGGAGCGGTTAGAAACTGAGAGTTGGGTTCCTGATCTAGGGGAAAAGGATTAGCTTAGCACCAGAAAATACTTGAGAAATTATAAAGGCTGAGATATGCATGTGGGAAAGGGGGTGGACATATAATAGGCCGCTCATTGCTACACTGTATCTCCCCATAATGGCGCTTTTCAGGGACATGTTTTTCTTCCCACACCAACTGAGTTGGGCTCAGCAATAAAGTGCCATTGGCATCCAGAACTTTTAATGCAGTGGAAACTCCAATGCGCATGTAAGTCAGCTGGCTTTCCTGTAAGATCACCCAAGTGAGCAAAATGAGAATTCAAAGGCATGGGAGAAAACCCTTAAATAACTATCTAACGCCCATCACACAAAGCCTAGCATGCGGTGACTGATAGTGTTAATAAATTAGTTTTGTCAATAGGAAGAAAGAACTAGATGGTTAAAGCCATCTGCCAGGAGCCATGCCACTTCATCAAATGAAGAACCACTGCTTCGCTCTCCACCCCAGATCAGCTGCACCACAAGATCGCCAAAATGGGCACACAAGGCTGACATATGACCAGAAAACCAAGGAGGAGCTCCTCATGAGTCAAAACAGTTGCGGCATAAATTTTTAGGCACTCCTTTGTAGTTAAGAGTAACAGTTAGATTGGGTATTGGAATTTTTCAGGGTCCCCACCTCTCAGTTGCACCATAATCTAAGAAGATCCACGCGTTTTGGGGGCTCAGTTTCATGTAGGTGACATGAAACATTAAAGAAGAAGTTAGCAGAAGCGGAACCACATAATTATCATCCAGTCAAGGGGGGGTAATGTCAGCATATTAATATGACTGGATGATAAGCTTAAAGTATTAGTAATGGATCATTGATTATCTGCCAGAGTTGATTTTAAAGTATTTTTATGATTTAGATGATTCAAGATGACTTGAAACTAGATGTTTTTAATCTAACTGAGTTATAGGAATTCTGAAGGAACCACCAATAATGAGATGAGAACGATGGAAGTTGAAGAAGCTAGGTAGCTGAGATGAATGGGAAAGAGAGTGGCCAGAAAGAAAGTATAGGATGGATAAACTAAGGGAAATGAGGAGGGTTGTTTAGATGGTAGCAGTAGAGCGATTCTGCAGGTTTAAAATTCTGAATGTTGTACAGTAGAATGATTCTGCAGATAAAAATTGTGGTTCATGGGGCCCTTGGTCTCCATTTTATTGATTAATTGTAATTTTGAGGGACGATAATCATCATATCACTCTCCCATTATATTAGTGGGTGTTAACTCCTGTAAAACTTTTAGCAGATTTTATCAATTATGAAAGATTTTTAACAGGAATCTTCTCTCCCGCCACTGTCTGATAAAATAACCTCTTTCCACTGAAAATTTAGTAAAAATTAGGCAAATACAAGATATTTTATAAATTTGAGTTTCAACTAACTATAAGCGTTTTCATGGAAATACACTGCCCGCCTATCAACGCCATTGGATTTTATTGTCATTTCTCAATCATAAGCACTCTTCAGGCGACTCCAATTCTCAGCACTATTGCTAACAATCATCCCTGCTTAACTTTATCATCCCTGACGCCAATATTACATCGATTTATCCTCATCCTCAGTCGCTGGTAATTCATTAATATTTTTTATTATGAATTATCATTGAATTATCCTTGGCATTTGTCACCAGCAATTCATGACTTCAGTTGGTTGAATGTCCTTTTTTCGATCATCTCTTGGTTCACTCATCACCGTTTGCCATTAATAGGATTATCCTAAGCTTAAGTCGCCAGCAAAAATCAAATTAATAGATAATTAGACCATCCTTGGCATCAGTCACCAGTGATAGTAAAATCCTCGACATTGAACTCACTTATTTTAATGTCATTATTAATATTAGTAAAGATAAGTCAACATCCTCGGCCTGGCCACCTGTGTCAAAATTATACCAATTTGATTATAATGATCATTACCATTATAATTACAACGTCAAGTTAGCTATCCCCCATCATTATTAATGTTAATAACCATTTCAACATCCTCAGTCTCTGTCATCAGTATTAAAATGGACCAATAGCTTATTAGGGATCATCCCCAATACTTTTCTGAGCATGTGGATGAAACAGTTTAATCCAACTAAATGGGAGCACAAATTTATTTTCTTATTATTAAATATATAACAGAAATTTTGAAATTTAGTTGAAAACAATCCTCAACTAATCACAACCTACTTTTGTAATTGTATGAAAATTATATGATTAAGTTCCAGCATATCCTTCAACTTAACCAGATGATATTTATCAAGTGCGACTCAAATCTTTTTTGTCATTCCAAAACAACATTGATTCAATAGCTGGGAGGTTCTGACACTACCCCTGACCTCCAAGTGGCTTCAGAAACAGATTGTGGGGCTGAGGTTCCTCTGCGGCGTTCTAACCCAAAAAAATGAAGGCTCATACCACTTCTTAACAAAACCCCTAGCTAATAAAGCAACACACCATTAGAGCTATGTAGTGACCACCATTTTTGCAAATTATTTAACTTAGTTTATTTAGGACTCTATGATTGTTCAAGGCCAAACAGTTTATAGACTTCTGACCCTTGCTCTTTCACCACCATCAGTGACCTTTGACTATAGGGCCGCAGGCAACTCCCCAATATAGAAGTTCACCAACTTTACCTTGTCAGATTAACCCCTATTGGTGGGCACCAGAGGTCCTCTTCCTCCTTCCTGGGTGGTCTGACCCTTATCTCCTCCATCCTCATGGTTAGTCCCCGCTTTTCATCTCTGACTCCACTGACTGGGCAATCTCCATGGAGTGTTTTGTAGATCCAGGTCAGAAAATTGGTAGCACTGACAACTTTAGATGTTTTAACCCGGCACCTGATCTTGGGTAATTCCTCCCATCTCTATCAGTTAAGCTTATGTTTTAACAGTTAACTAGTGGCTACTCAACTTCCTCTTCTGAAATGAGTTTTAATGTTTTATGTGAAGTATCCAATACTCTTTTCAGATAGTAACTTGCTTCAGCTTCCTTTGTCAGACATTCTCCTTCTCAACTTTCAAAAAAGTGTGTTGAAGGTAAAAATGCCCCTGAATCCACTACTACAATCAGCCCATTACATGTCTGATCTTCTAACAATACTATGATTAATAAAATATGAGCACCATCGGCCAAAAGACCCTGGTGGATTCTCATTGAACCCTACCCATTGGTAAAACATGTTTTATAATTAAAATCAGCTTATCAAGGTAAAATCTGATAGTTGGATTGCGCTGACTCCTTGGCCAAATTTGGGGCATCCATCACATGGTTCCCCCTCAGCCACATCCCATTCTATACCAGTTCCTAAGTGGGGACCCCCCTTTTTTAGGCGTGGCGGAGGTCCCCTGAGGTGAGAAGATTTTACCCGCTGGTGATTGGGTGCAATTTATCAAATCTTTACCATACGGGTCTGTTCTGCCCCAGAATATTTTCCCTCGTTCTGATAGGCCAAAGCCTATCTTTCCTAATTTGGACGACTAAGTTTTTTGACACCTTAGCCCCAAGTTCCCATGGCCCCAATATTTAGACTAGTTTATTTATGAAATACTAGTATTGAATAGGGGATCTTTTTCTGGCTTATCCCACACAAATAATAAAAAGATAAAAAAAACTTTAAAAAAGCATTATCATTGCTTTTATTTTATATTTTTTAGAAAGTAAGTTTTATATACTTTGAGAAATATTTGTGGCATCCATCGGTGTATCCCACAAACTGGTGCTCACTACAGGGGTTCGCCCTGTATACTTTGATAATGTATTAAAGCAATGGAGAGTGTCACCTGCTGGGTGCGAAATGGAGAAGGAGTTGAAGATGATAATCAGATGGACAGCCATACTTCTTTGACGTTTGGAGAAGAACAATTTGAGCGCATATTAATACCTGAATCTCGCCACATCACCTGGCTGGCCACCGAAGCCATGAGAGACCTTAACCATGGCATCCTTGACCCTGGTGACATTGCATCCCGCAAACGAGTGTTGTTGGTAGAGGAACGCCACTTGTTTCTCTATGAGACTAGTTTCCTCCCAGAGACCTACAGTCAGCTCACAAATTTGACCACCTATGTACACAAGTTTGCTCACCCCACCTTGGTCCACATGATGCATCTCTTGGACGGCTATCACAAAGAGCTACATTGACACCTAGATACTCCATGCAGCTCTGAATTTAGCCTATGATAAGTTGTAACAACTGACCTTCGAACACCTTGGAGCTGTTAGATCTGGTGTGGAAGCTAATCGCAATTCATCATTCAGCTTCATGATCAACTTGCTACCATGGACACTGGGATTGTAAAGTATGTCAAGGAGGCCATGAAGATCTTTAGGGATGAACTGAATGCTTCCATTGCTAGCACCCGCTTGTTGCTGGAGGAGTTTTCTAAAGAACTTGAAAGCACAATGAGAAAATGCACTGGGACCTTTTAGCCCCTATCTCCACCCCTCAAGTTGAATATGAACAGCGTGTGGCTGTGGTGGAGCGACAGTTAACCCAGGCCTTTTCACATGTTGACGAGCTTGAACGCCATCTATTGCTTGAAACATATAGCGCCACCTCCACCCTTGCAGCCAAGGTTGTTTAGCTGGAATATGAGCTAGCTCTCAAAGCTTCGTTTGAAAATACCAAATATTTGGCGCATCATCTGAATGAATGTGAACTGAAGCAAAAGTGACAAAAGCTTCTCTGGAAAGCCCTGTGCTGTTGAAGGAAGTATTTAGTTGAATAACGCAGGTCAAGCGGAAGTATGAGCAGATCAAGGATGGAG
>JAKSZP010019160.1:0-32711 GCA_022478985.1 Massospora cicadina
TTCCCATGTAGTTTCACCTTTACAATGGTGGCATTGAGCCATTGTGTGGCCAGTCTGGTAACAGAACTGGTACACTTGTTTGGCATCTTCCTGTTCAATGTATACTACTCTGTCAAGGCTGGGCAGGAAGATGAATTGGGGTAGAGCAATTTTGTTTGGCTTCATCCAGGGTGCCAGTTCATACAGCGCTTCCACTGTCCAGGGGTGGAGGCACTTCACAATGTAATCGCCACTGGCTTGCCAAAATTCTTGTACTTCCCCATAGTATGATAATCTGGTCTGGATTGCTTTGTGCACTCACTCCCATTTGCGTTTGGTGGGGAGATTCTAAAAAATTACCCACCTTGCAGTTTGGTTGGCATATCTGGTCAGCTCCATTTGTGTATGTCCCGGGGAACATCCTCTGGGCGTTGATTGGGCCATTTTTCTGTTCCTGAGCAAGAAGGTACCAAAGAGGATGATCATACCCCTCATTAATCAGGGCAATCTCACTCACGTGGTAGATGAGCGCTGAATAACAGCCCTTCCACTTTGGATCCCGCTACTGGTACCCACACTTTCATTGGCAGAACTGTTATGAGGAATCAGTGAAATCTGCATCAAGATCACCAAAATAAAATTGATTGCAACTAATTTGAGTGGCAATCAGCCCAATGCTCAGATTTCAAATGGTCAAAAGGTATGAAGAGCGATCTATCAGTCAGAATGCCTGATAGTTGTGATTCAGTTAACATGTTGATTGAAAAAATCTCCCCCCCTCCCAAATCCGCCGGGAAGCACCCCCAATGGGCAGGTAATAGCATTGGACACCATCAACGAGGTTTTGAAGCTTCCTAATGGCAAATTGGGCATTGCGCCTGATGCAATGCCACTGACTGAATGAATGGCCCAGTGACCGAGCACAGGCAGGTTAGGCATCCTGAACCCGTTTCCAACCAAATGGGTCCACCCATATGTGGGGTGGTCTTGGGGGATTCCCGCCACTTGTCAGCCCAAATGCCATCATGCCAACCATCAGAAACATAGCTGAGCATTAGTTTGGACGTTTGAGGTCAAACTGACAGTGACTCAGTCCGCTGAATTTTGTGATGTCAGTTCCCAGGGAACTAACCTACCCATTCCCAAACAATTTACCGCTTAGGTCAAATTTGTGGGACCTGATCCTAGCTTGTTTTCCCTCAAAATTGATGACTATTTAATCAGGCGCATTGCACTGAGAAAATTGTTGGTCAATTCTCCTTCCTTAAATTTTCCAATAAAAACAACCTCCCCCAAAACCCCATTTTTATATATTGAAAATTAAGCTCCCTTCTTTTTCTTTTACCGCTCAAAGTCACTTTTGAGCGATTTAAATTTAAAGTTTTATTTATCCACAGCCATCTTCCCAAACCTATTCTTTGATGTCCTTGGCTCCGCCGCCTGCCACCCCATTATGGGGCAGCAGTGCACCCCCACCTAGCATTTTCTGCCCCGCGGGCAAGCGCGTTTGGATGGGCTCAAACAGCCCACCCACTGCTTCCAACCGTTTTGTCCCCCCACGGGACTTAGCGCTCCACCTGGCGCGCGTCCACCCTTCTCACCCCCATCCTCTCACCCTCCCTCGCTCTGCCATTCGCTATTGCTTCAGAGTGGACTATGGGCATTTGTTCCCATATGCCAATAAGACAATTATTGAGCTAGCCACTGCGGCCTTTGCACCAGCTGGCTTTATAGACTTCCGCCCTTTTAAGGGCTACTTTGACGTTGGGTTCCAATCTGAGGAGGATGCTGAAACGGCAGCACAAACTCCTCTAATTTATAAAAAAACCCCATTCCCACAACCCATACTCGCCTCCCTTCAGACACCACACTGGTGGTATCCTTTGCAAATCTCCCATCCCACCTTCCACCCCAGGTTTTGTATGACCAGTTGGTTGCGGGGCTCATGGCTTATGGCACTCAGCCCAACCTCATCTTTGCCATTCCATCTGGTGCGGAGCGCCTTGCTGCTCCTCGGGCAACAGCCACCATCATACCACACCACTCTACCATAGCCCAATAAATCCCACCCCACGCTAGTGTGGCTGCAGCGCCTGATCATCTCTTTTGGGCTCAGGTCAATAATGGTAGGCAGATTTGCTCCCTCTGCTTTAACCTCAATCATGCAAAAAGAGCATGCCCTCAGGCCAAGTCTGCTGCTGCAGCTTCTGAGCCTCCCTCTGAAGGTTCAGTATGGGGTGCTTTGCTGCCCCCTCCCACCCTCCAATCTCGTTCAGTGGGCCCACATGGAAAATCAGCCCCCCAAAACCTCCAGCCTCACTCTCCCACCTAAATCTACCCCAACCAATCAGAGCAATACTTGGACCACCATTGGCACCCAAGCAGCTGCCCATTTGCCCAATCCCATCCACCCAAATTTGAACGCCACTATTCCAGTGAACCAAAATCCATAGGATCTATTGGCTGAGACTGACAAATCAGGTAATGTCCTCATTAGTAAGCATACAGGTCAACCTCTCTGCCAAGGCGATTATGGTCAGGCGGAATTTTTCCTTCCTGACTTTGATGAAACCCCTACCCCTCGCCATTTCACTCCTCTGCCCAATACAGCCCCCTTCCAAAGTGATCACAGCTCGCCTTAGTGCGGTGGCCTCTCCTCATTGCCCAAAACTACGCACCGCGGTGGCCCAGTCAGTGGCTCAGCTCCAGCATGGCCTGCCCACCCTCTTCTTCCCCCCTGACTTTCCTGAATCTCCCTGCAGTGACATCTCAAAACTATTCAATGATGCTGAAGTTGCTGTTATGAATGTCACAACAATTGCTTCATTCAAACCTCAGCCAAAATCACCCGCCACAGTATCTCCCTTTTCACCCAACTTCCTGAAGCCCACAAAGAAGCTGAAGTTCTCCTCGCAGCTTTTGTTGAAACACTTTCCTGTCATTATCTTGATGCGGTAGAGGGAAACTCCTACTATGCTGACCTTAACCCCCACTATGCGGATGCCCCAACGCCCTGGCTCTCTGCTCTGATCTGGTACTGTAACCAACATCCCTTGATTGAGGTGGGTCTTTCTGAAAACCAACCCCCCAACCCCTCCTCACCCTCTGCCATGGTGGGTTAGCAGTTTCTGCTTCCCACCTGGTTAGTAGTTTTGTTTTGTCATTTTGAGTGTTGTGTTCAGTACTGTCCATCCCCTGGTCAGCGTATCTCAAATAAATCAAAATTGAAAATTAAGCTTCCTTCCAATTCCATATTCATCATACCAGCAGCAGTGCCTCTGGCATTCTGGTTTGCCATTTAGGTGCTCTGGCATCTGGGCTGGCAGGCCAGTCTAAGTCTTACTTGCTGTTCACCTGACAATTTGCAGATAAATCCCCATTATTTGATGCTGATTTTAAGGAGTTTCTTGCAGTCCAATTCTCCTTGGATTGCTATATCTATATAGCCACATTTGGGTACCCAGTGGTGATCAAAGTCCCCTCCAGCTAGGACTTTTTGAGTTCCTGATAAATTTACATTATCAGGTTGGACCATTCCTCCTCCTCCACTAGCTGCAGGTGGATTCAGATAGCATCCTTTAGGTACAATTTTGGAGCTTGGCGGTCTGTAAAGCCCCTGCTGATCAACTGATGGATGTACTCAATGTGGCTCCCTGCTCTATTCCAGGTGTTGTCTTTGGTATGCGCTGCCGCTGTGCTGTAGGATTTGGTTTTTGCACTTGGTTTGGGTACTTCCACGGGGGTCTTTCCCTCCAAAATCCAGCTTATCAGTTCATTGAGGCTGAACCCCTGATTAAGGAATGCTTTGATCTGGTGAATGCTGACACCTCTGTAGCTGATACTTTTAGCCATTTGCGCTCCAATCTTGAGGCTCTGCCACTCTAGGGCATCCATCAGCAAAAACCCCAATCAGTACCACTTGAGGGCAGATTCTGGGCTGCATGTTGGGTGGAGGTATTTTTGAAGGACCTCCAGCATAATCGAGCTACACTGGCACCAGTCCCTTACTGTGACACTATTCCAGCCCCCATCTGTAAATACTTGTGCCATGGCTGCCTGAACACCCACTTCACTCCATTGGAACACTTCAGAGGAGGCCAAACCCTCAGTGGCATATGGATCCACTAGCGTTGGTTCCGGGAAGGATTGCTTCCAATCCCAGATGTTTTTGATGTGGATCCCCACTTTAAGCTATTCTTGGCCCAAGTTTGGGGTTGTGACCCCTTTCATCGCCATTGTCATCTGTGGTGAAATATCATGTTCCATTCACAGTTGGGCTAATTTAGGGGTGAACCCCGCTGCATCCCAGTCTGCAGCTTTGGCAATTGTTGCATCATCACGCCAGATTTTCCACTTTTTTGATTGGAAATGGTTGGCCTCTAAGGGTTTTGTGAATTGGTTTAGTCACCCCCAGCTCCGCCCATTTGCACACTAGGTCCATACTGGCCCCCGCTCAAAACTGATATTTCATCTCCATTGGTTTGAATCTGTTGGCAGACCATTTGATAGCCTCTTCCAGTGACCAATACTGGAAAGGTCCCCACTCCACCACTTTTTCCTTTATCCAGCCCACTTTCATCAGGTCTGATGCAGTGGCTGGTGGAATTTGGGTATATGACCATTTAAGGCCTCAGTGGCCTTGAACCCAGTTGTAATCTGTGGTAGTGCCTCCTCTGAGGAGAATGTGGCATTATACCATTCCAGTGGATGCAGCACTGGAATGGTGTAAGGCCCATTTGAGGGCAGTCAAGGCATTCAGGAATCATTTCACATAATCAGCTAAATCCGTTGGGTTGAGGCCCAAGCTACTGATGGCTTGGGCATATTGTTATGTAATACTTGCCTTGTTATACTCCATTGCATTTAAAAGGTTGATGCTGGCCTCCATCCAGGCCTTCACATCTGCCAGTTTTAAATCTTCATGGATTGCAGCCTCAATCACCTTGTTCTACATAGGGATTTTCATCCATTCCAGGATATCTTCAGTCTGAACTCATAATGCTTTGAATAGTACTGCCATGTCAATCAAGATTTGGGTGTCAAGCCAGTGTTTGGCTGCTCCAGCAGAAAACTTGTGGTCTCACCACATAGCCACAATGGCTGGCTTGATTCCTTTAGAGACCCACTGAGTCACCGTAGAGTATGGAAACTGGAGAGCCTCCCATTGTTTGACCTCATAGGTGAACACACCTCAGCGTGCCAACATATCTGACTAGATTGGGGTATCTTTTACTGGGGCCCTGGCTGCTGACTTGACTGCTGTCAGTGTTTTGGCCCCTTCTGGTAGTACTTTTAGTTTTTTTGCTGAATTTTCCTGAGTGTCTGATCCCTCAGATTCAGTCTTCAATATAGCTTCACCCCCATCAGGGTTAGTCCCCAATAGTTTGTATTGGTTCAGCAATTGGCTCTGTTCTAATCTAATCCCCTCTGACAGCTTATAATTGTTAGGGCTTGTTCCCAATTATCCATTTGGTATTGCCATCAATTATTGGTTGAGCTAGAACCCCTGTTGATATGAATTCTTCAGAGGTTGCACCTGATGGTGTATTGGGGATCATTTCTAATGATTTTCTCATGTCAGCGAATTTATTTTGGTTGGGGACCATTTGCCCCCTGATTGGGCCTTATTGGAACTAATATCTGACTCCTTCTTCATTTGAATACCCCAAGCAGATTTGGTAAGTTTCTCTATATCAGCAGAAAACTTTTTATGGCTTTGCTATGTTGGCTTGAGCTGCTGATTTTTGTCATTTGAATCTGAGTCAGTTTCAGATCCAACCAATACTTTATCCAGGTTTTTTATTATTTCCACAAAAATTTTCTCACCCTGTGAGGCCCCAATCCCCTCTACTTGTTGAGGTTCAGTGGGAAATATTCCCAACACCGCTGTTCTCGGTGTCAGGCCTTGCTCCCCAAAGGTGTCTCTTGTCATCTGGTTGTCAGCGGTCACTGATCCTAGGGAGTCAATCCCATTATCTGCACTAGTCACAAGGGCAATGTGACCCTTCATTATGTTCACACATTTCATCATTGTTTGTGCCACCAAATTATTACTTATGTACACAGGTTGTATTGCCCTTCCCTGTTTTTTAGTCATGTGGGGGCTTGAGCCAGCGGGAAGTTCATTAGATGGTGCATCCATCATAGCATCCTTCATATTTTATTGTTATTTAATATTGGTGCAGGCAAGTCATCTGTTTCTATGTGCTGCGCACAGACAGGCGGATTGATTTCCCTTTGCTTGGGTGGTTGGCCGTGGTTCACTGCTCTATAATTGCAGTACACACTGGCAGTTGGTTGCTCTCTCAATTCTTGTTCAGTTCACTTTTTGATTTAAACATTGATGTATGCGAGAGAGAAGGAGCCAATTATGCTAGAGGAGGTATTTTAAAATCAAATGTACTTTTGATTCAAAGTTTTGATTTAGATAAACTTGTTAAATACCCGAATGACCACTAACCACTTAACAAAACCATTTAAAATATCAAATCAGCTGAATATGAAACTGCTCAGCTGTAACAATATAGCAAATACCATCGAAGTATATATAGAATTTTTACTTGTTACATATAAAACTTTTTATTTCACTATTAAAATAATTTTTTTTAAAATTCATAAACCTTCTCAGGCATGCGCACAACAACTCACCAAAGTTTCATCACAATTGGATGAATGGTATAGGAATACATTCGGGACAGACAGACATTCATTTTTATATATATAGATTGTGCAAAGTTTGGTGATTTTTGGTTAATTGCTAATGAGATAATACATCTATATATATATATAAACAAATGTGTGCGCGTGTGTGTGTGATGCCCAGCCAAAACTAGAGCATGTAGAGCTCTGAAAATTTGGCTGTAGGTGGACGGGAGGGGGTCCGTGTGCACCTCGAAGCCCGATTTTTAATTTTTATAGTAAAATAAAAAGTTTTATATGTATCAAGTGAAAATCTTATATGTTTTTAATGGAAATCGGTATATTGTTACGGCTGAGAAGTTTGATATTCGGTTGATTCGGTAGTTTAAATGGTTTTGTCGAGCGGTTGGTGGTTTTGGGTTGATTAAGCTTAACGGTTTTAATAAAGAAGTTAGTGATTGGTTGATTCGATAATTTAATTGGTTTTAGTAAGTGGTTGGTGATTTTGTTGTTTCGATACATTTAGTTTTGGTTACGAAGCGGTTGGTGATTGGTTGATTTTTAATCTAATGGTTTTAGCTAAGTGGTTTAGTTAATTCGATAAGTTTAATTGGGTATGGCTGAATGGTTGGTAAATTTATATTGATTCAATATAATTTGAATTTTTTAATATTATCGATAACCATCTACAAATATAAAAAAGAATTGATCAGGATCATCAGGTAAAATTAAAGCCCAAAAACAAATCTGTGCTAAACTGGGTATCAACAAGAATTAGCCAAACTTTTCTTTACAAAACCATCATTCTGTTTATTTATTTATACTGGATGCATTATCTCGAGCAAATAACCAAAAATCACCAAACTTGCACAAGTATTCTATAAAGTTTGGGAACGGAATGACAAATATGTAATTATTTAAAATAATCATATAAATTTAAATATCGGTTCTATTTAAGATCTAGAACTATATTTCTAATGGTAATTATATAGCAATTTGGCTGGGTATTTTCATATTCATTTAATTCGATTTTTTCATAGGTTTTTGATAAGGGGTTGGTAGTTTGGCTGTTGTAAGTTCCGTAATTGTTTTGCTGAGTAGTGGTTTATTTTTTGGTTGATTCGATAGGCTCAATAGCTTCAGGTAAGTGATTGATGGTTTAGTTAATTTAGCAGGCTTTATTGATTTTAGCTAAGTGGTTGGAGGTTTGAATTTTTAATAGGTTTAATGGTTTCTGAACTTATTGATAGCTATCTACCAATAAAAAAACTAAAATAATTTATAATTTGATTGATTTGATATATTTATTTTCCTTGGCCGAGTGGGTTGATGGTTTTTGGTCGAATCGACAGGATACAATTTAGCTTTGGGGTGATTAGTAATTGGTTGATTTGATAAGTTCAGTTAGTTTTAGCTGAGTGGTTGGTGGTTTTGGTTGCTTCGATTGAGCAATTAGATTTGGCCGAGTAATTATTACTTAACTATATATAAAATCTAAATTAATCAATTCGAATCACCTGAAATTCTATAGAAACCGTAGCGAAGCACGGGTAACCCCGCTAGTCTTATATAAACGAAAAAAACAATAACTTTTGTAAAGAAAAGTTTAGGCTAATTTTTGTTGATACCCAATTTAACACAGATTTTTTTGTGGGTTTAAAGTTTACCAATGATCCTAATCGATCTTTTTTATATTAGTAGATGGCTATCGATAAAATTTAAGAATCAAATTATATTGAATCAATATAAAATTACCAACCACTCAGCCAAAACCAATTAAACCTATCGAATTATCTAAAACATCAACTATTTACCTGAAACCATTGGCTATCGAATCACCTAAATCCACCACCCAGCTAAAACCAATTGAATTTTTAAAACAACCAACAACCATAAACCACCAACCACTTACCAAAACTAATTAACTTATCGAACTAACCGATCACTAACTGCTTATTAAAACCGTTAAGCTTATTAATCAACCCCAAAACCACCAACCGCTCACCAAAACCATTTAAATCGAATATCTATGCAAAGTTTCAACTTTTTAGGCCTTGTCATTGTTGATTACAGTGATGAGTAAAATTGGGCTTTCGCATTTATATATAGACTAGCCGATTTACCCGTGCTTCGCTACGGTGTCTATAAAATTTCATATTTTCAATTTATTAATTTAGATTTTATATTATAGATAAGCAAAACCACTCAGCCAAATCTAATTGCTCAATCAAATCAACCAAAAACCACTAACCACTCAGCTAAACCTACTGAACTTATCAAATTAACCAATAACTAATCACCCCTCAAAACTAAACTGTCCTATCGATTCGAACAAAAGCCATCACCCATTCGGCCAAACAAAAAAAAACCTATCGAATCAATCAAATAACACCAACCTGCTACCCGAAACATCCCTTTATACTTAAAATCATTGAGCAAGTGACATATCTTCCAAACTACTAAATCAACTTCTACTTAACTTGCCAAAAGTATCTTATTAATTAGGTGAACCAAATTATACAGGTTTTTAAAATTTATAAACCTAACATACAGATACCCGTGCTTCGCTAAGATATTTAGTTTATCAGATGATAAGTTCATATTGTAGCCTATAGGCTGTGCCAGCACTACTCTCGAGCCATTCAGACTAACAGCTCCACTGTTGCTCTCATGGCTGGTGAGTTGATTATCCTAACTACTTAATCTACTTAAACTCTAATACTGATTTTTGTTGAGTTTCAGGTGAGCAATTTGGTGAATTATTAGATAATATTCGCCAATTCTCACCCACTCACCCAAATAGATTAAACTTATCTGACTCAATTATCTTCAGATGAACAATTTGGTGAATTATTAGATAATATTCGCCAAATCTCACCCACTCACCCAAATAGATTGAACCTATCATAATCGATAGTTTCAGATTCGATCTTATTTTCCAATTCTCAACCACTCACCAAAATAGATTAAACTTATTAGAATCAATTAGCTTCAGGTGAGCAATTTGGTGAATTATTCAACAATATTTGACAATTCTCACCCACTCGCCCAAATAGATTAATCTATCAGGCTCAATAATTTCAGATTCGATAAGATTCGCCAATTCTCACCCACTCATCCAAATAGATTGACCCTATCAGACTCGAAGGTTTCAGATGTCAGTCAGTGAGTGAGTGAATGTGTTTTATTAAGTAGATAGCTTAAATCACTCAGCATCAGTTCCAGATTACGGATCAGCTGCTGGTTAATTGATGCATCAGAACTTGGTAAGATAATTAGTTAATAATCAGTTGATTCGATGGATTCAATTGGTTTTAGTCATGTGGTTGGTGGGCTTTAATTTTCGATGAATTTGATTAATTTTATTTATATGGTTAATGGGTTTTAATTGATTTGATAGATTCAATTAATTTTAGTCATATGGTTGGTGGGTTTTAGTCGATTTGATGGATTCAATTGGCTTTAGTCAAGTGGTTAGTTGGTTTTAGTTGATTCAATGGTTTATAATGGTTTTGATCCTGTGGCTGGTGATTGTTGATCTGTTATATTCATTTTTGTTTTGGCCGAGTGGTTTTTTGGTTGATCTAATAGATCAAATGGTTTTGTTATACAGTTTGGTAGTTAAATAGATAAGTCGATAAGTTCAATTACTCCCTAAACTTATCGATAGCTATCTACTGATATAAAAGCTATACTAAATTAATTAAAATTATATGGTCTTAGATAATTAGACAATCATATGGTATAAACCATAGATAATATTAATATTAATTCAGCTAAGTTGTGTAGTAATTCTCTAATTAATTTGATAGGTTTAAAAACTTCCTAAACCCATTGGTAGTCAGCTTCAATCTATTTATAATAATAAAAGCATTTGTTTGTGTGCATGTGTATATATGATGTTAGCCAAACCTATGGCATTTAGAGCTTTGAAACGTTCAAATTAGGTGGATGGGAAGGGATCTGTGTGCACTTCAAAGCCGAATTTTAATTTTATAATAGAAGTAAAAAAGTGCCAACACAAGAACTTTGTTGAAATTTGGTGAGGTCTATTCCATTTGAAGTTTGTTTATAACTAGAGGTAGAATTAAACTCAGGCAAAGCTATGGCTACATGTTAGTACCCTTATAAGAAAGAGCATTGTGAAAAGGTCAGATGCAAAGCTAATTATAGATCTGATCTTTATATCAACTCCAGAAGAATTGATTTGGAATAAAGTTTAGATTAAATATGCTTTATGCTTGATGTGAATAGGTTATATACCTCGGAGCCACTTAAAAAGCTAAGTGATTTATTTAGACCTAATCGATTTAACCTTTTAACCAGTTTAAGCTAATTTAATAAAAGCTAATTGGTTGAAACGTTCTGGCATTTATGACGGCATAAGTTTCGGACTACGACTTTATTAGAGTTGATTGCCACCCATAGCTCTAAATTATGATTGGCCAATGGTATATTTACGGGTAAACTTAAAAACCATGTGGTGTTTAGGTTGGTGTCGAATAGCTAGGATCATTATTTGCCAAATCAAGCTTGGACCGCCATCTCGATTGGACCGTAAATTCAACGCGGGCAAGCCAAGCTGTCAACTTGAAAAGTAGAGGATATAAGGATATAAGTGCCAATAACCCAATTAACAATCTATTGTTTTCTAATTTCGCTATCCTAGTAAGTGTATTTAACTCACGTGTAAACCTTTGATACCATTTTCTGTACACCTTCACTGCAAACTCTAAAGGGCTTTATTTGGTACAAGCTCTTAAAGATTTTTGCCTTTTGACTCAATTGTATTTGAGATTACTATTTTATATCTTTTACTCAGCGTTCCAATTATCCTGTTTCTACTTTGAGGCTTTTACCAATATTGTCCAGCTTCTAAATTTTCCTTTAGTAAAATGGAAAGCCATTTTTCAGCGCATCCTGAAAGTTCTGGTGGAGCGAGTGCCGCTTTGGTTGAAGCCAGTAAAAAGTTTCACGCATTGCTTTCTGGGCAATATAAGGTTGACATGGAGTCTTTGGGTTACGAGTTGGACAAGAAGTCTCCTGGTTGGAGAGGTACGGGCCGTCTCCGTGCTTTCACTGGCCCCAACCAGCCCTCGGACTTTGCGACTGGGTCCGTAAAGGGGGTTGACTCCTCTCTGCCCTCTTCACCTTGTCTAGAGGAGCCCAAACCGGAAACCGAAAGTGGTTTAACACCACCCTATTCAGCTAACCTCACTGCGGAGAATGAGGGTGAAAAGAGCGACAAACCGACTTTTTGGCCCCTAACCGTAAAGAAAGACCAAATGGTTCTGCTGGTACTGTTTACAACACCGGCTCACCCTTGGAGGCCCACTCTCTCTCTAAAATTCCTCCCGACCCCAATTTTTTGGGGAGTCGTATTTCCCCTTCTGGAGCTGCCCCCAAACTCACCATCTCCGAAGCCCCCCTCGATGAAACCAAAGTTCAAATTAACAACGGCAAGGTTGTTCCCGCCTCAGTAGCAGAGGATGAACCCGTCTCTGGTGAGATGCAGGGCTGCGGGCTCCCTCGTCCCCCTGCAATGCAAAGGCAGCACGCTGTCGAGAAAGGGAAGTCAAAAAATAGGCGGTCATCAGGCCGAGATCCCGAGGCGGCGCGTATGATCCAGGCCCGGGCCCTCGCCGAGTTGCTCGCTGAAAGTGGTTTTGGAGCACAGCGTTATTCAGCCAACCTCACTGCGAAGCATGAGAGTGAAAAAGAGCAACAAACTGACTTTTTGGCCCTTACCCTTAAAGAGGGACCGAATGGTTCTGCTGGTACCGTCTTCAACACCAGCTCATCCTTGGAGGCCCACTATCTCTCTAAAATCCACCCCGACCCCAGTTTTTGGAGGAGTCTTATTTCCCCTTCTGAAACTGCCCCCAAACTCACCACCCCCGAAGCCCCCCTCGATGAACCCAAAGTTCAAATTAACAACGGCATGGTTGAGCCCGCCTCAGTAGCAGAGGATGAGCCCGTCTCTGGTGAGATGCAGGGTTGCGGGCTTCCTAGTTCCCCTGCAATGCAAAGGCAGCACGCTGTCGAGAAAGAGAAGCCGAAAAATAGGCGGTCATCCGGCCGAGATCCCGAGACGGCGCTTATGAACCAGGCCCGGGCCCTCGCCGAGATGGTTCGCGCTGAACGAGGGGACGTCAACGACAGTATGTATACCATTCGCTCCCAAAGACCCAGTGTCGACTCGCTTCAGAGTGAGAACTTTAGTCTCAAGCTAAAGGTCTTTTATCTGGAGGAGAAGCTCATTAAGACAGAGCCAGGCTATTTGGATAGCGTGCACAAGGAGAATATGCAATACCGCGTCCAGGCTCAGGAAGCTCTTCGCGAGTGCAAGCGGTACCGTGAGATGCTTCAGGAATCTAACGGCTGCATCACCAAGCTGTCTCACGATTTAAAGGCCCTTAAGGCTTGCAATGATTCTCCCAAGAAAAAGCTCGGTGTGGAAGTGGAGGCGGACCGCCACTTGCAGGAGTTCAAAAAATACCGCAAGCAGTTTAAAAGCCTCAAAGACACAATCGCTTGCCAAGATAGAGATATTAAGATGCTTGAGAGTGCCCTTAACCGATACCGGGCTACGGTTCCCGATACCGAGCCAGCCGTTCCCGCTGTAGGGATCCTTCCCGCCCAGCTCCTTGAGCTCGAAGATCTTAAGCGCGCGAATCAGCGGCTGCACCAAGAGAACGAGAAGCTTGCAGCTGAAACCGTCCGGATGCAAAGTTTGCTTAAGGACAAGCTGACATGTTCCAGTTGCCCCAAGGTTAATCCCAAAGATGAGATGGACGAGAAGGTTGAATTACGCCAGATGGTGGCCCAACTTCAAGACGAGAATAGACATCTGGCTGGTTCCCAACAACGACTGCATAGCGACCTTGAGATGTACGAGCGCGAAGTCTGTAGCCTCAAAAGTCAACTGGCCGACCTAATGGACAGTCCTCCATCCGCTAGCTCTTCCCAACAACAAGCGCTGCTTATCGAGAACCTGCGAAACCAGCTGGAAGCGGCCAAAGATCGGCTTGCCCATCCAGAGCCTTGCGCCGCGTGTGCCGCCCGTTCGAACGAGAACTCCGCGGACAAAATGGAAGAACGCCCGATACAGTCCGCCGAAGCTTTAAAGGGGCCGCCACGGTCCAAGATAAGGCAACCTGTATTACGCTCATTAAGGAGGAGGTCCGCCGCACGGTGGGAGCTTGCAAAGGTGGAGCCGACGATACCAACGCCGTGTCCACCGCGTTTGAAACGAATGGCGAGCTGCCCCACCCGCATAATGAGCTTATAAAACAAAGCCAAGCCGTCAAAAGTTGTGCTGACCACCCAAAAATTGGGCCTTCTGAGCCGCTTATACAGCGGGATGATCTGCTGCGTAGCGTTCTTGAGGGACTGGCGAAGTTTGTTCCGGTATCATTGGAATGCGACCCTCTGGATGACTTTGAGGGGTTTAAGATCACCGTCCTGGGAGCTGTCGCCTCCGCTGCCCATCTCTTTGGCGATCAAGTCAAGCATAACGTCCATCGAGCCGAGGTGGAACTCAAGGCCAAAGTCAAGTAATGGAATGGTTCGTATGGCACTTATTTCCTAGCGATTTAAAAGCCCAGCTTGGGGAAAAATCCAACCGGTTGGAGATTGCTTTCAACAGAGCCGCCCACTTCTCTACGCGGTACTCGGAGCTTAAGGAGAAGGCGATCATACTAAAGTCTCGCCTCATCAAGGCCAAGGTAACCTTCTTTCAGCCTCAGCTTACAGTTTAGACGTACAACGACGCCCTAAAGCTTAAGGTCAGGCAACTGGAAGCCACCTCCCAGAATTCTGAAAGGTATGCGTGACAGTTTCTGCCTTAACCCTTTAGCCTACTGGACGCGGTGAGCGTTGACGAATAACCCTACAGTTTTGCCTACCCCTTAAGAGGTTCCTCTGGCTGAGGATTACCCTTTATTTAAGTTGCATCCCTTGTAGATTAGCTAAAATTACAAATAAAATTTTTGACTACTGTATTCCGGTAATTTCATATTCCACCCAATCGATCTTTGCTCATAAATTAAAGGGCGAGGCAAAGTAAAGGCGGCCTGATTTGGCGGGTGGGTTAAAAGTTGACGGATTACACTTTTATCATTCTCGAATGTTCCTTGGATTTCTCATTGAAGCGCTGCAAATGGTTCCACTGATTGGTTTGCCTCTGCTCTGTAAACGGCTGGCATCCTTTCACGTGTATAACTAAGCCTTTGGGGTGGGTTTAATCTTGCTGGTGCCAGGTTGGGTTCCTGGTTATAATGAAGGCCATCCTATCACTGGCTTGCATCTAAAGCTGAGCGGCGAGTTCGTTCTTTAGTCTCAAGCTTGATACGGTTTGTAATTCACTCTTCAAACTTTTGAGGCGGGTCGACCTTGGGAAAAGTCTACCCCGCCAACTAAATGGGGTTACGCTAGGTGGGAGGAAATTTGGTAAGCCCTTCACTCAAACATCCCAGGGAAATCCATGGTGTAATTTATTTGTTACCTCATGATATAAATTGGCATGGTGCTTCAATGTAACCGCTTACCCATAAAAGTTTATTATGGAATCAGATTGGCGAGGAAGTTTAGAGCAACGCCCATCTCACTTTGAACTAAGATATGTAATATCTGGTTGATTCTATGAGTGGCAGATCTGGTGCTACCGAATTAACCTCGTCTAAGTTGGGGAGATCAACAGGTTCGGCCAGTTGGATTTCCAATTAGGTTTACCGAGGAACTAAGGTTATGGCGAACACCTTATAAGCTTTTGGATGGGATTCACTTTGCACCTAAATTTTAAACAGTTAACTTTATCGGACCCCGCCATAAAGTTAAATCTGGGCAGTTGTGGCCTACGCAGAGGTTTAGAATCCCTCGGCTTGGCCTTATAAAATCGACCAGTTTGGGGTAAGCAGGTTTGTGGTAAAAATCGAGGGACGTTTCGAAACGTATTGTATCGCCAGTTGAATCGAGGTATATGCAAGGCGGCAGGCTTGTGTAAACAATAGCGCTTAAGCTACAGCAAAGCTTGTATTAGAAAAGTTTTATATGGAGACGTTTGCATTTAGTGATACAATTTTAGTTTAACTTTTATTCAAGTTTACCACCTTGATGAAAATAGCGTATAAGCTCCACTGGTATATCTACTCATATCAATGTTCAGATTACACTGGACAACAAAATTTTGGTTTTTGTTTGTTACGAGAATGATAACAGCTGAAGCTTATAGAATTTTTGACGCTGATTTCAAATATGTAAATGGTTTCTTTCTATCGGGCATAGTTTTTTGTAATTACCATTTTTTGAAAACCGTTTATTATACATACATGCAATTTCAACATACTTAAAATCTGCTTCGTTTTGGTTTTCTGGCGTAGTGTGGTTTTTTTTTTTTTTTTTTTTTTTCTGAATGGTCCCAACCCAAGGGGGGGGATTCATGCGTAGTGTGGTATTGTGTTGGCAATTAAACTTATTTGTCATGAATATTAATGAACTGAAATAAATTAATAGGTACACAGTTTAAATACCAACATAAATTTTGCTAAAGTAAATTAATAATGTCGTATATATTGCACTTGCATAGTTTGTGCCCGTGTACTTTCTAGAGAAGTAAGAAGGGCAATTGCAAAAAGCTGAGGCCAATAGGGAATTTCTGACTTCATATTTGGAATCAGCGCTCAACAATACATAAGATCCAGCAAATATTAACCATGTACCAAAATCATTGTTGTCCAGTGTTATCAAACTGTGAAGCAATTGCATAGATTTGAACCCAGCCGCACAAAGCTTACCTTTTGTAGAAAGCTACTAAATAGTTGAATGGAGCCCTTTGAGACCTACAAGTGGCTACAAATTAACACATTGTTGACTGGTGACGAGTTAACTTGTCACCGGTCAACATTGTGATACCAAACAAAAATCTTAAAAGATATATAAAAATATGTCCAAAGTTTATTTCCTTTTCATTCAGTATAAGTAAAATTTATTGGAGTTTATTTAGAATATTTTACTTTACTTCCATATTCAATTACAAAATAATAGCTGGTGACATGACAGTTTGTGTAAAATTGCCGGTCAACAATGTATTAACAAGTTACAATAATGTTACACACACCAAGTTTAGTTGTGGTGACCAAGCTTGCCATATTGCTTGCTTTTGAACTTTTACATCAGCCGTTAAGGTATTTTAAATCCTTTACAGTTTTTATACCCAATTACATATAACCTTAACCCATAGTTGTAATGGTTTAATGCCAGCTTAGCCCGGTATCTGTTATCATAGATTTCATTCATCCTTTAGAATATATACCATTTTCCCTTCGATTTCAACATTTTGCATTTTGATTTCAACACTTTGCATTTTAATTTCAGCATTTTGCAAATTGATTTCAACATTTTACAAAAAATGATCATAACATTTTGTAATTTGGATTGAAATATAAAATGTTGAAATTGATATGCAAAAATGTTGAAATCAAAATTCAAAATATTGAAATCAATTTTTAAAATGTTAAAATTGAAATGCAAAATATTGAAATTGAAGGGAAATTATTTAAAATGAAAAGCATAATGTAGAGATTGAAGGAAATTGGTATAGTTTTAACCATCAACTTATTAATGGTTAGGTAACGTTTTAAGCTTTTGTACAGGCATTGATGCTAAAATTATTAGGCTATTACACTTGGTCTAAATTCAGGCTATTTTTGCCTTTTCTAATCGATATATAGATTGTTGAATATTTTAAAGATTATAATGTAGTTATAATTTTATTGTATAAAATTGTAGGGTACTGGGCATAGGTGATGAAAAGTAATACTACTATATGAGTAATGAAGCTAAGATTATCCTTTATAAAGTACTGTGCTTATTTTAGTACATGCTACAAAAGGTCGATTACCAAATTATCCAAAGATTTAAGAACTAGAATGTTTAATTTATCTATACTAACCATTTTGAATAGTTAAAGGACTTTTAGCCTTATTAATGTTTATCAGGAAAATGTGCAATAACTATAATTAAAAGCTTCTTGGTTAAAGGGTTTAATAGTCAAGCTTTTAAGTTATACTAACTAGGCTTTTTGCTTTTTAAAAATTAATTCTAATTAGTGATTTAAATAAAGCTAACCAACAAGTCACTTGCAAGCTGTTAAAGCAAGCCATCTTCCTTAAAAGCTTATAGTTGAGTTGCAACCGCTTAGCTGTTATGGATCATAGAAATTAACTCAAAAAATTGGTCTTAAATACCAATAAGAAAGGTTTGTATAACTTTAACTTTTTATCCTACCAATAAAAATATAGCTTCAAGTTTTTAGAGATTATGCTATCGACTCCTGTAACCAGATGGCTGTTTAAATCTTCAGAGAGAGCACATCCATTTATGATCTATGTAGAAAATCTCAGATCAACTATATGAAATTGAGCAAAACTTGATAAACAGTCTCTAACTTATCCTGCTTATTCAGCCCACCCATTTCCTCACTGATTCTTCTCAGTTCTCTCCAGACTCTAATTGAGGATAATCAATTTACCCTGAGATACTATTATAGACTTTTAATTGATATCTGATTTTTCTGAAGGATGGCTGTCATCTTTGGAAGTTTTTAGGATGGTCAGGTAATTAATATATCCAAGATGGAGCAAATGGTGGGTCTTAAGCCTATAAAGAACCTTAGTTTAGATTTCCAATAGTTTTTATAGATCACTTGAATGGATAATTTACTTATAAGTTTTAAATTTATTTAAACTAAAAGCTGATTTTTTGTTTGACAGGTTTAATTTTGATATAAAATTTGTGCAGGCTATAATAAATGCCTATTTTTAAGCCTATAAATCTCACTGGATACAATAACAGCATAAAATAAAAAGTGATACAGTTGTTTCTTATAAAATATAGTATCATTTAAAGATTCTAGCATTAAGTTACTGACCAAAGGGTAATTAAGCATGGATAGACATATTGATTATTGATTTATAATATAGTAATTTAGTTGAGGTTCAGTTGATCAAGCATCTAATTAGTTACCTTTCCCAACTCGAAACATGGGCTTATAAACTCATAAACTTCTTTAGGGTAAGGCTTTTGATGCCTATAATTATATCTTTGGACAGAGAAGCTAATATATATATGTTGCAAGGCTTGTCCTCACATTAGTCAAATGCCATAGTGAACTAGGGTTATATAGTCCTTTCATACCAAATCACTGTGCAGGAGGTCTAAATTATAAAAGTTTTCTTCAGTTCCTATAATCTCACTCCCTTTCCATTCACTTGGATCAGTAGAAGGTTAAGGTCTCACCTCACATGATTTTTTAACAGTTGGTCATACATTGTTTTACTAAATGCTTACATTCAAATATATAATCTGTAATATATATATACATATATATATATATAAGACACTATTTTAAATGGTTCTCTTAAATCACAAAAGCTAGAAATTTGAATTTGGTATTAAGTTCTGTTTAAAATGTGTAGTTTCACTAAGAAAGTATTTATTTTTATAATTTTTTAATTATATTAAATTTGTGAAAAAGCACTTTAAAATTTACCTTAATAAATTAAGTCTTATAAAATGATTCAAGTTTGAAAAAGTTTCTCATAAATTATTCTAAAAAATCAACAAACCTACATCTATGAAATTGGTATGTATATGCATCTTAAGTATTAAAATATCAAGTACATAAGAGATTTTTTTTTAAAATTCAATTATAGCAACAAAAATTGCTAAAACTTATCTATAGCATATAAAATACACTCTTTTTTTTAATACTAGATGGTCCCAACCCAAGGGGGGATTCATTGATGTAAAAATATAAATGATGGGATGCTGCCCTATATGCACCTTAAAGCCATATTTTTATTTTATAATAAAATAAAAAGCTTTATATGTAGATAGTAAACTTATATATGGTTGTAATGGTACAAATATACCACACTTAGAATTCTTCTAGCTAGTACAGGTTTTGAACATATATTGAACAAAACCTGCACTAGGGTGGAAGCAGGAACTACCCTGCCAGGATAACAACCCTTTATAAAATACACTCTTAATCAAGGTTTTACTCAAACCACAAATGCAAGTATTTTCAATTTGACATGTAGTTCTTTTCTAAATTTTTGGTTCATCTAAGAAACTAATCATTTCTAAGATTTTTTTAAAATATGTGTAAAATTAATTTTAATTTAATAAATTCCTATTATTAGACAATTTATATTCATCTATCTATATCTATAATATATATGAAAGACTATTAATGAAGGTTTCTACTAAATTACAAAAGCTAGAAATTAAAAATTTGGTATGGAGGTTCTGTTCAAAATTTGTAGTTCCACTAAAAGATCATTTCTCTTTAGGATTTTTTAAACATGTTTAATATATGAAAAAGCAGTTTAAAATCTAACTTAATAAAGTAAGCCTTATAAAATGACTCAATTTGAGAATGTTTCTCAATTTTTTTAAAAAAAACCAACAAACCTACATCTATATAATATGGTAAGTATATGAAGCCAGGGTGTTGAATATCTAGTATTTTGGGATTTAATTTAAATTAAATTATAGCAACAAAAATTGCTAAAATTAAGCTATATTATATAAACTACACTTTATACAAAGGTTTCTCTTAAATTACAAAGATAAGAATTTTTAATTTGACATGGAAGTTCTCTAAATTTGTAGTTCATATATGAAACCATTCATTTCTAGGATTTTTTAAAATATATAATCAATTGGTTTTAATTTTACCTTAATAAATTCTATTATAAAACAATTAAGATAAAAAAATGTATATAAAACTTATTTTACAAACCCAACAGACCCATGTTTGTACAATTCTATCTATATGCAGCTTGAGTTTAGGATTATGGAGTAGGTAAGTAAACTAAAATTAATTTCAACTGCAAAAAAAACTATAAAAACTATTACATTTTATTTATATAGGCTAATCTTCATCTTGTATCCTAAAATTTAAAAAAGCTTTGATTTAAATTTAAAATGGAGAAACATTTTTGAAAATTGATAACTACTAAATAATTATTTATAAACTATTTAATTTTTATTAACATCTAGTTTATTAAGCAAATTTATTTATCTATTATATTTTATTTAAATTTGAGATAAATATTATAGATATAAATTCTACCAAACTAAAAACTTATTACATAGATTTAGTGTGTATATGCCCCTAAGTGTTAGATTATGAAGTATATAGAGTTTTTAAAATATTAATTTCTAACCAAATATGTATAAAAAACTTTAAACCAGTGTATAAAAACTAATTTTCATATATTTAAATCACATGAGCTAGGAATTTAAGAATTATTAAAGCAGTTATCAGAAAGATTTTCTTTTTGCTCAATATCACTTTTGAGCAAATTTTACAAAAAGGTTAAATTACCCACCACTGTCTAAAACATTTATTTTCCAAGTGATGTTCTCAGATCCACTGCCTGCTGCTCCAGTGTATGGCAGTGGTGACCTACCTCCCAGCATTTTCCATCCTGCAGGGAAACACATTCATACAGGCTCAACTATTTTTGTAAACTCTACTAGCCAATTTGTCCCTCCATAGGTCTTAGCACTTCACCTTGCATGTATCCACACAACTTACCCCCATTTTCTCACCCTATTTAGATCCACTATCAAATTTTACCTCCATGTTGACTATGGGTATTTATTCTCAACCACTGAAAAAGTAATAATTGAACTTTCCACAACTGCCTTTGAGATGGCTGGCTTTATTAATTTCTGCCCTTTTAAGGGCTATTTTGATATAGGATTCCAAACAGATGAGGACACTGTAATGGTGGCATTGAATCCTCTAATTTAAAAAATACCCTTATCCCCACTACCCAAACTTGTCTCCCTGATAACACCACACTGGTGGTATATAAAAATTTATTAGTTCTGGTTATTATTAGCAAACAACTCCAATAAACTTATTACTTGCACAGGTAAGGTTTTTGTGCACTTTGTCCATATTGTATAGTATATTATATTATTGATTGATAATAGTATGACAACTATTATCCATAGTTGGTTGTGAATTCTTAGATATTGGCCCAACGCTCAGCCAGTATTCCCACTCAAAATACTTGAGACGTCTTGATATAGGGATTTGTTCCCTCGTTTTGTCCAACACAATCTTTTCTGAGATTCCCTAATGACAGTCTTAAGTACAACACACAGTCAGCAGCAATCCCCAATTGTTTCTCCTTCTTCTCTAGATCCCTGCTCAGAACTTTACTAAATTCCTTAAATAAGTCTTCCAATTATTGCACACAGCAATAATATCTTTGAGAAGAATAAAACAATTGAAAGCTGATAATAGTTTACTATCTAAACTATATACTGGATGAAAACTATAGAACTGTCTATCTGTAGTACTATCTAACTGTTTTTCATTATAAGTGAATATTAGAGAATTTTTAGTGGGGATTTGGTCATCTAACCCTCAGTTGACACCTCTTTAATGAAATGGCAGCCATTGCCATTGAATCACCCATCCTCATCTTGGCAGCGATGGTCTTCCCCATTCTGGCTAGGGTTCTATCATTGGACGTCCTCAAGACCTAAACAGAAAGAGTCAGAAAACATGTCCCTAATGTTTTCCTCTCAATTTAAGCAAACCAACTATATTGGCTAGTGACCTGCATAGGTAATGGGACTTATTACCCATTATAGCAGGTCACACCAACTGATCAATTCACTAGTTGCAGGTGGCATTACTCACCTTGCAACTTACTACTCATTCCCAATAAGTCAGTGATGAAACCAGACCAATCCCAATCAATACACCTGATATTTAATTACTATCAAATGCCCCTATTTTGTTGGAAACTCCACCCAATGAGATCTTAAGCATTCATCCAGATTGATCTCTGATGGATGCAACCAGGTAAATATCCCAAAATCTCCCAAACATAGTTACTCTGAAATTAGGGTCCATCAATAACAATTTACCTAATATTAGGGAATTATCCTCTAGCAATTCCTGGTAATCTAGCAGGCTGAGAATATGGGCAAAAATCCCAACACATCCCCCCTCTTGCCTAGATTTTCAGTGAGAAAAGGACCAGGGCATGAGAACACTGCTTTGGATACTTGGTCAAATACTTCATTGACTCAAGTGGAGTACAATAATCAATACTTAATGCTGCTTGGGATGACCTTTGGCATGTGGCTCTCTTCCTCTTCCTCCTTGCTACTGCCTACTCAGAGAGCGGTACCCACAATCTACTGTCATGCCAGGCTGATTGATTTATTCATGATGATATTATCCCAGGATCCAGTTTTCCCTCCATCAGGGCATATGACCTGTTGTCATATTCAGAATTCTTGGTCTGGCGTCCTCAATTTCCTGATTTTCTCCTCATCCTAGACAGGAGACTCTTGCCAATGATGTTCATTTTGTGGCCCAATTAAGAATGCTTATTTATGTTTGCCCTTATTTTTTCTCTCATAACCTCTTGGCTAAAGTCATTATTAATTTTTCTCTTGAAGAGCTTATCCCATAAATTTTGGGGTTAATTTCTCTAAAATTGGAGCTTAATGGATTGTAGAGTGCATAATGCCAACTTCCATATAAGTCCAACATCCTCCCTCTCATCTAGCTCATATATCAAATTCAAAGTTATAGTATCAACAGCTTATAAACAGTTTTTCTGATTAAAATCTTCAGCTCTTATACCAGATGAGTTGGGATGCATAACGGAACCTCTTCTATGGTCCTTCCAGGACTTATATGCCTAGTCTGGTGCAAGCAGCTAGTCCTTCTGTCAAATTACCGGAAATGGTAACCAATCCTTATGAAACCAGGCTTGCAATCATTAAGAACAACTCTTGACTGATTTTTCCTATGTTGTCAATTTCAGAGTTGGATTCCAAAACTTTACTGGATTCAGCTCCTTTCACAGATGCACTGACCATCATCATGGATGCTCCTGATATTATGCCTTTCACTCTTGATTGCTCTTTTCTTGCTGGGTCAGACTTGCTTCCTGAGTTCCTCTTTTGACTCAGACAATACTACAAACCCGCTGTCTTGGCTACCAAGCTCACCATCAGTAGCAGTATTCATTTTGAGCTCCCCAAACCAAACTATGGGCCCAAGTCACCAAGGTTTTATCTTTAGCGCTGAATCCCTCTGATCTTGAGAATATCCTAAATTGGGATATTGCCACTTATGCTCTTTGCTTTGCTAGACAAGTTCTATAAAGTTGGTCCACAAAGCTTCCAGCCTCTCCTGGCTTCACATCACTATTTCTGCTTCAGCTTCTGAGAAGCTAATAATTGTTTCTTTCAGAATGCCGTTTTCTCATTGAATGACTATCTCATCTCCAGTGCTTCCCATCAGTATCTTCCACTGATGGCTTTAGTAGTGGGCATGATCAGCAACCCCCATCAAGCATCCCTTGTTTGCTGCTGGCCCATATGTCTGGTGTTCTTGATGAAGCCCATCGTCAGGCGCTCAAGACTAATCTTTTAGCTCCAGTACCATATTGGTATTACTTGGGGTTACTTGCTGATTCCTCTTTCTATACTGTTGCTTTCCTCCCCGCTCCAGGGTTTCACAATTGGCTTCTTCTGGCATTTCAATTTCCCTTCTTCTAGTCACTTTCTTTCAGGGATCTGCATCCGCTCAAAGACTTGGTTTTGTGTAGGTCTAGCCCTCACTAGAATCTGATCTCACATCAATTTTGATGGGCTGTTCATTCCTACTACGATCCATCCTCCCTCCCTCAAGAGGTAACATAGGCAGAATCATCCCCATACCAAGTACAGTCAATAAAAATAAAAATTATAAAAATATAATAGTTTTTATGTGTGGTTTAGAATCTTTTTTCCCAATATCCTTTATCAATCTTTTATTTTTTTCCTTTTTTCCATGGGATTTGACCTTATTTCAGTTCAGCAGTCCATCTTTCTTTATTTTCCCCCAAACTGAATCCTAGGTACTTAAACCTACCAGTTTTCTATGATTCAGAGGTCCTTTTTTGGACTTAACCATATAGATTAGTTCAGAGGTCCTTTTTTGGACTTGACCTAATCATCATGACATACCAATTTAATGGTTCATTGGTTCTTTGGGAACTCTTTTATTTTTCCTCAATCCATCACTTCAAATACTTAGCATGGACTCAATTTAAAACTCCTCCATACAAACGATTCTTGATGGAGTAGGCGTCAGTAGCCATTTTGGCAATAATCTCAAATAGACCTAACCACAACGCTTCAAGTTTGTTTCTTCTTCTGAAACCATGTATATTGCAATAGGCAACTTTTTCACCTATTCAATATTCTGGTAAGCTGGTTGGTTCTTATCGTCCATTGATCTTGCTCATATCCTTTTCTTCAATGTGGTATCAATGCTTGTGATTGCATCTCAATTAGAATATTTGTCAAGCAATCCAAGTACTGTTCAGCACTCATCCCCAATGTTGGTTCCACCACCAAATATAAAATTGGTGGCAACATGGCCTTCCTCCAATATAGCAACTAAAATGGCGTTTTTCCTGTCACTTTATGATGACTGATATTGTAGGCAAACATCACCAAACTCTGGTGCATTCCTCATGAAGAAGTTCTTTCTGCGACCAGCTTTCTCAGCATCACAGCCAGCGTTCCATTCACTCATTCTACCATTTTGTTCATCTCCAGCTGGTAGGGTACAGACCTGACTCCTCTGATCCCCAATATATCATTCAGTCACAGAATCACACAAGACATTAAGTTTGTCCCATTATCACTAAGCAGGACCTGTGGACATCCATGTTGATATACTACTTGATCCAGGATGAACTTCACGGTGCTAGTAGCATCTACTTTTGCCAGGGCCTTCAGCTTGACCTATCTCATCAGATGGTCAATAGTAACTATTATGTACTTGACTCCCCCTGTGCTCATCATCAGTGGTCCCATCACATCAATGGACACCGTATGCCAAGCAAATCCAGGGGTGGACCAGTTGGTATCCAGTTGTATTCTTATGTGGCTTGTACAGCTGGCACTCCACACAATAAGCTAGATAGTCGGTGACATCATAGTTGATTGACTCCCAGTAGTAGTACTGGCACTTATCGTCAATTGTTTTTCTCAGGCCTCCATGCCCAACAACCTTATGAGTGGCTTAAATGATAGCTTTTTCCTATGGCTTTGGGAATAATAACCACTTTCCATTAATTATCTTAAACACTTGTCCATCCATGGTCTCAGTGTTTCCATTGCTTTCTGAAGTGCACCTTATATTTCTCAGGGCTCATTCCCAATTTCTACGTCAACCATTCTCTGGAATAGCTCATCCACCTGCAGGTATACCATCTGGATCATTGGTAACTGCAATAAGCCATCTGCATTCTGGTGAGAAGCCCCCACTCATTGGACAATTTAATAATTGTAAGCCTGTAGCTTAAGTGCCCATCAGGCCAGTTTTACTTCTGGTTCTCTCAAATTATGGAGCCAACGCAATGAAGAGTAGTCTAACACCACTTTAAAGTGTGTTCCATGGATGTACACCCAAAAACTGCTTACAGGAATAAACAACTGCAAGGAATTCATGCTCAGTTACAGTGTACTTCCTCTTAGAGGCTGAGAGTGTCCAGCTTATATATGCCACTGGATGTTTGTCCCCAAGTTTACCTACTTGGTTTAGTATGGCGCTAATTGCCATTAACAAAGCATCAGTTTTTATAATAAACTCTCAATTGAATTTGGATATTTCAAAATTGGAGAATCTATTAGGTACTGGCGTAGCCCATAGAAGAATTCCTGCACTTCTTCATTACATATAAATCCTTTTTTTGGATCCTTCAACAGATGAAATAAGAGCTCAGCTATTTGGGAAAAGTCCCAAATACATCTTCTAATAGATTGATTCTCTTGACAACTCATGTTGGCAATCTCATCTCATTGTAATTGGTAAATTTTCCCCAGTTTTGACTTTGTGGATCATATCTCTCATGCATCCCAAATCGTGGTCATCCTAAGCAAATACTTCCCAATACTTTTCAAACAATTTGAGCACCTTCTCTAGCTGGCCTTCTGATAGATCAGAAATTTTCTCCCAATTAATCAATAGGTTGATACTCTCAGTTACCCAGGCCAATAATTCCATCTCATCAAGGGTGTAATTTTCTTAGTTTGGCCGTCATGATTTCTCATCACTTCTTAGGTCTGAAACTCATAGACCATAAAAATCAATATTTTATATCTTTTATATATTATATATATATTTTGTATTTTTCTTTTGCAATGGGACTTGCAATCTACAAAAATGTTCAGAGGTCCTTTTCCCCCTTCATCCAAACTGGGTCCTAGTAAACTCTGACCTGCCAGTTATCATGGTTCAAAATCTTATCTTTCAAAGACTTAAAAATCCATTTGGTTCAGTGGTCCTCTTCTATGACCTGACAAAGATCTCAGGACATAACCATTTAAAGGTTCAAAGATCTTCTGGGAACATTGCAACTATCTTTTCTTAGGCTCAATACTTCTGATTTGTTCTGACCTTCTTCACTATATGACCAGCAGCGCTGTTTCTTCACGTATAGACTATACTTGTCAACTTTGGCAATACTCTTAAATAATAGGCCTTTGATCCTGACTGATTATTCATCCAACAGGTCCTAATTTCACCTTGTACTTTGGCAACTGATGCTTTGGATCCTTTTATCTCATCATCCAAAAGTTCTGTCTGATTGTTCAAATCGTTTTTCTCCTGAAAACGATTTTTGGCATTCATTGTTATATTTAATTACATGGGTCATTCTGGCCTTGTTAGCTTCGTCCAATTTCTCCTGAATTAATGAACTCATCTTCAGCAACTTCTGATCATTTTTTGAGTGTTATTAATTCAAACGATTTTCTTCATTATCTTAGATTAATCATTTTCTGTTTTGACTTTATCTCTTCATTGGTATGGCAATCCAATCCTTCTGATTGATTGCTTCCTATTTCATCCAATGCCTCATCTAAACACTCACTTCTCAGGAATATTTAAAGTGGACCCAATTTCAACCTGAGTTGATCCTGCTATTCCTTGGGACTATTTCCAGTGGACCCAATTTCAACCCATGTTATCCCTTATGATACTCTTCATCTCAAGTAGATGTCAGGAGGAGCAGGTTTCCTTGCAGCACTAGATAGTTCCATATCTAGGCTGCAAGTCCTTTTACCTATAAATGAGTATCTTCAATTTGCTTCAAATGGAGCTCCACTTCTGAGCTAAGTGAACGCCAATGAACTTGATCCACTTCACGTTCAGATTTAAAAACATCTATATAGGACATCATGTTTAAGTTCTTCTACTTAATTACACCCCCTGTAGTGAGCACCAATCTTATAAAAATTTATTGGTTCTGGTTATTATCAAAAAACAACCCCAACAAATTTATTACTTGCACAGGTTCAGGTTTTTGTGCACTTTGTCCGCGTTGTATAGTATATGATTTTATTGGTTGATAATAGTATTACAACTATTATCCATAGTTGAGTGGAATTCTTAGATCCCAGCCCAACGCTCAGCCAGTATTCCCGCTCAAAATACTTGAGATGTCGCGATATAGGGATTCAATCCCTTGTTCTATCCAACCTGATCTTTCTGAGATTCCCTGGTGACAGTCTCTTCAGTCCAACACACAGTTGGAAGCAATCCTCAATTTTTTCTCCTTCTTCTCTAGATCCCTGCTCAGATCTTTACTCTTTTCCCTAAAAGAATCTCCCAATTATTGCACACAGCAATAATATCCTTGAGAAGAATAGAACAATTGAAAGCTGATAATAGTTTACTACTTAAACTATATACCGGATGAAAATCTATAGAACTGTCTATCTGTAGTAATATCTAACTGTTTTTCATTATGGATGAATAATAGAGAATTTTAGTGGGGATTTGGTCATCTAACCCTCAGTTGACACCTCTTTAATGAAATGGCAGCCATTGCCATTGAATCACCCATCCTCATCTTGGCAGCGATGGTCTTCCCCATTCTGGCTAGGGTTCTATCATTGGACGTCCTCAAGACCTAAACAGAAAGAGTCAGAAAACATGTCCCTAATGTTTTCCTCTCAATCCAAGCAAACCAACTATATTGGCTAGTGACCTGCATAGGTAATGGGACTTATTACCCATTATAGCAGGTCACACACCAACTGATCAATTCACTAGTTGCAGGTGGCATTACTCACCTTGCAACTTACTACTCATTCCCAATAAGTCGGTGATGAAACCAGACCAATTCCAATCAATACACCTGATATTTAATTACTATCAGATGCCCCTATTTTGTTGGAAACTCCACCCAATGAGATCTTAAGCATTCATCCAGATTGATCCCTGATGGATGCAACCAGGTAAATATCCCAAAATCTTCCAAACATAGTTACTCTGAAATTAGGGTCCATCAATAACAATTTACCTAATATTAGGGAATTATCCTCTAGCAATTCCTGGTAATCTAGCAGGCTGAGAATATGGGTAAAAATCCCAACATGGTGTTATTTGCCAACCTCCCTTTGTATCTCCCACCCCAATTTTTGTATGACAAGTTGATGTCATGGCTTTTAGCTTATAGCACTCAGCCTAACCCAGTCTTCACCATTCCTTCTGGTGCAGAGCACCTGGCTGCTCCTGAGCTACTGCTATCATCATCCCAAATCACTCTGCCATTGCCTAACAAATCACCCTGCATGCTTGCATTGCTGAGGCACTGGAGCATTTCTTTTGAGCTCATATTAAATACAATAAACAGATTTGTCTATATTTTTGGGCTTGACCACTCTAAAAGGTCCTTCCCCATTCCAATTCACCTTTTACAATTTCTGAACTCAATTCAGTGATATCTGAATGGGACATTTTGTTGCCATCTACAACCCAACATTATCACATGTTGAGCCAATGTGGGAAAGCACCCACCAAAACCTACAGCCACACTCACCACCCTGGCCCAGCCTGACCATTCAGAGTTAGGCTTAGACCAATATTTGCACCCAAGTAACCCATTCAACTTCCACCTAAACAAATTCTACATCCACTATTATTGAGAACTAAAATCCTTGGGACCTATTGGATGATATTGATGAATCAGGTAAAATTTTCATAAATGAGGATGATGAATCCAGTGAAGAAAGCCTGGATGAATATGATTAGGCTAAATTTTATAAACTAATCTTGACAAAATTCTCTCACCCAGATGATCTGCTCCTAAACCCAATGCCATACCCTTCCAAAGTGACCACCAGCTTGCCTTAGCAGTGGTGGCATCACCCCATTGCCACCACCTCCATAAAGCAATGGCACAAGAAATGGATCAATTTTATAAAATGCTGAGAACAAATAACTTCTCCCCTGATCCCTTAAAGTAGAACAGGAGGAAATTAACAAATTGGCCAGTGATGCCAATGACGCTGTCATGCATGTTACAAAACTAGCAGCATTCAACAACCAATAAATCTTCCAGAAATTTATCATCAGCTTGTCCTAACACCCAGATGCTCACCTTCAAGCTGAGCAAAATGTTGTAGAGTTAGTTGAGACTGTCTTCCAAGCTTATCTTGAGTTAAGTAACTGTTATCTCACACTCCTCCAACCACACCATGCCAATGCTCTAACGCCCTTGCTCTCTGTTTTTGTCCACTTCTTCAACTAATATGCATCTTCATAAAAAGATCTGCCTGAAGAAGAGCTTTCTAACCCTCCTTCCCCCTCTGCCATGATGGGCTAATGGTACTTCACTCTCTGCCTGGTTGGAAGTTTTTTTATTTTCTTTTGTTTTGTTGCCCCATTTGTTTTGGGCTTTATTGCTTTGAATCAGTAATGTCTATCCCTATCATCATGCCTCAAATAGATTTAAATTTAAAAAAAGCAGTTATTAATTTATATACTCTATGAAGGGCTTATAGTAAACTAGATAAAGCACCAATTCTATATTCATATATTGAGTTATTTTATTGGTTATGTTTTAACTAGCAGTTTAGTATTTTTTGATTGAATAATGTTCTCAAAAAGGTTTGCTATGCAAGGGTGGTTAGCTAAACAGGGCACATCCTGTTATCAATCTGCTGCAGCTTAGGTTTAGAACTGGTAAAAACCTAAATTGGCTAGGACAAAGTATCATTTCCTTTCTTCCTACCATATTATTATTTTATCTTAAGAAGATTAAAATAAGGTATGATAAAAATAAAAAATAGAGTGATTGCATAGCAGAGTGAAATCTGTTATTACTCTGATGCAGGTTTAGTTTGCAACAAGTTTGAAACTTATACTGGTTAAGACAAAAATATTTCCTCCCTTCCCCTCTTTATTATTTTATATCAAAAATCAAATATCAATATGGAGATAAAAAATGAAACAGGGTGGCTGCCTAGAAGGATAAAACCTGTTACCACTCTGATGCATGTATGCCTTGTAACAGGTTTATGACCTATACTGTCTAAGATGAAATATTGTTTCCTCCTATCCCTCTCAATACTATCTTATATCTATAAATATTGAATAAAGATGTGGATTTTAAAATCAAAGAATATAAGGTAGTTAGCTTTCTAGGTTTTCTATAATACCACTAAATATTTACTTAAAATAAGATTTATATGCTATGGTTATTTGTTTAATTTTATAAATCCAATTGTTTGAGTAGTTTTTAATTTTATATTATAAAATCTAAGCTTTTCTTTACAGTAACACTCACTTTAGTTACTACAATTCAATTTGAACAGAAATTTTTGATAATCACACAGGAGAGATGGGCGATTTTAATAATAAATCTAATACAACCTGGGCGAGCGTCACATCAAGAGGTGCGTAAAATGGTGCACCTAAGGGCAAGAAACGCCCTGGAGGGGGACCAGGAACCCAAGCCACCAAGAAACCACAAACTCAGACACCATCCAGGTTTATGGTATTTACTATAAAACAAGATCAATACATGTATATCCAATGTAACCAACCCCTTTCAAAGGTGGAACATGGGATCCAACTCTTCCTTGGGGATGAGTCCCCGACCCTGTGGGAGAATACATGTGAGGCACAGCCCTCCCTTTTCCCCCACGCGGTATATGTCACCACCAACAACATGGGCCGCGGCTGGATCAATTTTGGTTTCAAAACAGCCAAAGAAGTGGAAGCCGCAGCAAAAGTCTGTGTCAAAATTGCCCTTCACAAGGGCAAAAAAATAGTGCACACCGCGCGCACCAGATGGAACAAAGCAAAAACTTTGTTCATCTCCACAACTCACTCCCTACCAACCTTCCTCAAAAGGTAATCAAGGAGGAGCTCTGCAAAGGGCTCATAGCCTATGGAGAAATTATGCAACTCAAATTACAACAATTTCACTGATGCCAACCCTATGCACAGCCAAAGCTATCGCCATGATCAACCCATTCCCTGAAGTGGAAGATGACTTATCATGAATACCCCACACAGCAGAGTTTCACTCTGCAGATGGGGGACAGTCATCCGCATTCTGAGTTACACTGGAATGCACACCACCTATATACAACCACTGCAGTTCATTGGGACACAAGGAACACGCATGCCCCATGAAGGAGGGCTTAATGGAAGCAGACTACTGTGAGGAAGCCATGGATGAAAGTAACGAAAACTTCGCCAGAATGAATGATGGCCACCACCCATTCCGTTGGGGTGAAGATGGACTTTATTCCATCGTAGACCCAGTTAAACATAAACAATGCAAAGCGGCACAAAAATCCTGCAAGCGGGCAGCGGCTGAGGTGGCAGCACATGCAGAATTATCCATTGACCCTGGACAAATTCAAGAGGATATTTTGGATATACACTGAGACAACCAATCAGAACAATATGCCCAGGTTGAAAATTTTCTCAGCAACTTGACTGAGTCACCAAGCGACATCAATCATGCACACTTTGAGGAACAATTCAGCTGCAATATGGGCGAAAATGTGGTGCACAATTCTCCAAATTTGTACTCCAAAATTATAGAACCCAATCAGCACCCCGCATTGAACCATCATGAGATATGTGCAGAAAAAGATAATGCAAATTCCAAAAACTGCAACTCCCATGAAAAATTGAGTCAGATTAAGGGAACTGACATTGTCACTGAGAGAGTTGGAGTAAAAAC
>JAKSZP010019161.1:0-32538 GCA_022478985.1 Massospora cicadina
GGAGGAAAATCAGAGAGGGGAACAAAGGGAAGGCACTTTTTAAATTATATGACAGATTTTGCACACATTTTGTGGATACCAGAATTATTTATACAGACCAACATGGCCTCGGCAAGCTGGTGGTCAGTTTGGAAAAAGGAGGCTTTGGGTTTGGTGACATATCGGTTGGGCAGGGCTGGGGCATCAACGTCTGAATTCAGATAAGGTGTTAAATCAATTGGATAACTTGGTGGTGGGACAATTTCAACAGATTTGGTCACTACATCCAACAAATTTCTAGGGATTTTGATTGATTTGGGAAGATAGGGTGGTAGGTGATTTTGTTTGGGTAGGTTTTGGGCAGGAGATTTTCTGGATTGCACATGGGTCCAATCCTGCTCCTGATTGGTTGGCTTGTGTGCTTTGGCCAGCTTAGGTTTGAGGTGCTAGATTTTGCTTATGATATGAGTGCATGGCCTGTAAGGGTGGGGGAAGCCAAAATCCCCACTCAAATGCTGTTGGTGTGGCCTCATGGGTGGAGTTGCCGTGTTTGCAGGGTATGAATTATATTGGCATGCCTTCTTGGTGTGGTCCAATTTATAGCAAAGGCGGCAAATTGTGCGACCATTGTTGGTGCATGCCCAAAAGAAATGGTCAGGTGCCAATGGGATACAGGCAAAGTGGTGGTATATGCTGGGCCATGTTCAGCTGATGGGGGGTAATGGTGACCATTGCCTGAGGTGCCGCAAGGCGTTCAGCACCACTTGGGGCAATAAATTGGAGGATATGGTTTTTGCCATATGTGGCTAACCCCAACATCAACTCCTCATAGAGTGTTTGAGGGGGAAGTAGTGAGGGGAGGTTTGCAAAGGTTACCACAAGTGCGTTATCATCTGGGAGCATATTCAGGTGGTGATAATGGGGGTGTTTTTATAAATTAATTGTGTAGCTGCTGCAACGGCTGCGGCCTCTTTGGTGTGGAATCCCATATCAAAATAGCCCTTGTATAGGTGGAAGTCTATAAGTCCTGCTGGCGCAAAGGTGGCTGCTGTCAGCTCAATTATTACTTTGTTGGCATATGGGAAGAGACATCCATACTCATTTGGAGGAAAAAGTGAATATTGGATTGTGGTAGGGCTAGGGGGGGGGGGCGGGTTGGGTGAGTTTCGTGTGAGGTGGAGTGCTTTGTCCCTAGAGGGGCATAGCGGCCATAAGTATTTGGAAGGCTGGACGAGTCAGTCTGCATGCGTTTGCCTTCTTGGCGGTAAACACTAGTGGGTGGAGCCCCGCTGCCCTATACTGGGGTAGCAGGTGGTGGGTCTGAGGATATAGTTTTTGGAGATTGGTGCATTGAGGCAGTGTTGGAAATTGACTTTTTTCTAAAATCGCTCAAAGTTTGATGTCAAGTGTAAAGAGCTCCTCTTATCAAAACCATAAATTCAGATATTTTACAATGTCACATTCATTTACATCTTGAATTTCCACCTGAAGTATATAAGATCCAGTATTTTATTCTAAATAAAACTTTTTCTAAAGAATTAAAATTCTATCCTTTTTGCTTTATATTATGTTGTATCAAATTAGTAATTGTTAGTGTCCAGTCTGGGATTTAATGATATGAAGTAGTTGACAGTAGCCATTCTGTGATTAACCTGTTTTAAAGGAGAAACTCTGCCACAGAGACTTTAGTGCTGTAACGCAAAGAAAGAGGTTGAAAAATTACTATTGATTTATTAAGGCCAAAGTATGTCAAGAATGTCAAAGAGTGTCGTTTTTTGCCAAGAGTGCAAAAAGTCAACCAAACGATTAATGCACCAAGGGGTAGCATCTGAAGAGGGTTTTCTTAGTGATTACTGTTGTGATGTTAACAAAGATTGTCTGGTGCCTAATCTGCACGGAGTAGATCCCCTGAGCAGCGAGTCAGCCTCTAATTTTAAGTGAGCCAAAATCAGTGTGCGGACTTTGGTGCTCATTAAAGGAGTGGTATTATCATGTCCTAGTAATGATAATGCTAGTTCCTCTGAGCAAACTGATGAAGGTTCAGATATAGAAAATGTATCATGGAGAGAGAGGAGAGGATTCTTTGAACTCCTGGTAAGGGAAGGGGATACTATCCATACTAGAGTCCATACCATGGAATTTGAAGTGCACAATTTGCGTAATGATCTTGAGCATGTCAAGGAGACAGCTAAAAAATAGAATTGCCTCACTACCCATAGTGAGAGGACACTTACCAAATATCAAATGAAATTTACACTTAAGAACCATGAGATGATACTTGTATACATTGAGAAATAAAATGGCAAAACCATCACCACTCTTAATGAGTATAAAGAGTGCTTAGAGCGTCAAGACAACATGATAGTTGCAATGGACAAGAGTATTGAATATCTGAAGGCACTAATGCTCAATGCACCAGATCCTACATCTACTCAATCCATTATTTGATTGAGCCATCTGCATGGATTGCTCAAAAATGTGCACAATTGATAAGATATTGTACTCTTCTGATATTATGCACGCTGATCCTGTTGAAGAGTATACAAACTTTAAACTATATTTCAAGACCATGTACACACCTGGAGAGGGGACATTCTCTGATTTCGTCATGTATGAAATTAGCATGGAAGGCACTATTGATTGCCAGAAGGCTCGCCATGGTTAAGGATGAATGAGCTTTGAGGCTCAGGAGATCCTCAGCGTAAGCTTATAATCTCAATTATCTTGAATTAAAGTCATGAGCATCTTACTCTTTGAGTTTGGTAGTGAAAAAAATATTTTAATATGAAGCAAAAATCTTAATAATAAAGATTGGCAAATTGATTCAGTCATGAATTACACTTCTCATTTCTACCTTAAGGCCCAGAAGCTATGGACAACAGGAATAATGAATCTGCCCACCAAAACTGCTTTGTTAAGATCCTTGAGATACATCTTAATCTGAAGATGCACATAAATTTGGCGGTCAAAAGTGCTATGTACCTAAAGCACTTAAAGAGGTGCTATATAATGTAAAAGGGTCGTTACAGATCTGATTTTAAGTCAATGGCACCTACACCGCACCCTTGATGAGCCAGTAAAAGCCGTTTATGTCATCAATGATACGTTTGAGAAGCCCAAGGATAAGAGTAACAAACCGCCTGAACTCTTGCTACGTCAAGAATTTAAGGACCATAAGTGTCACCAGCTTGGGCAACTTTCTCGATCCTGTCCATCAGTTACGGCTGAAAACAAGAAGAAAACAACTAAAGAGGACACATCTAATACCATATATTGGGTAGATTCCACACTGAGAGTGAGGAAAACCATGAAGCTGAGGATTTTCCTGGTGAGAGTCACAATTTGTTAGTGGCTCCCAGCACAGTGAAGTACTGGCTAGATTATAAGTTCATGGTGCTTATGGATCAGTATCAAATGATATCTTAAACGTCCTAAGCAAATAAGCCTACCCAAGTGATCAATTCCTTTGAAGAAAGAGAGCAGTTGATCGCTTCAACCTTCAAGAATTTGGTGACAGATGTTAAAGACACTACCAAGGACAATACAAATGCTGTCACTTTGAAGCAATTTGAGGACTCTGCCACTGAAGTCCTGGCCAAAGGAGACCCCTTTGGCAAGAGCATAATAAAGATAGAGGTTATCATCCAGAGGTAGCATGTGTTGGTAGTACTGGACACTGGGGCTCTAGTGAACCTTATCTCCTCCAACTTATGAGGAAGCTCAGGTTTGTGCCTTGACATTTACTACAATGTGAAATACTGTACCTCAGGGCCTAACATCGCCTGCACCTTAGGAGCTTATTCTGTCTTTCATTTATGTAATGATAAAGATTTATCTCGATCATGCATTTTGAATTGGATTCTGATTTTCCGAATTTATGTAGAATCATTTTAAAAATATTTTTAGTTTGTCATTTTAGGCACTGGGTTGTGCCTCACCCGAGTTGTAGATTAGGCTTGTGTGAGCCTAATTAATAACTTGGGTGAGGCCCCTGAAGCACTGCCTTTATAAGGCGCGACTGCCCATTCCAAAGTTCACTTTAGAATTATTACCCTAGCATGTCCCTTTCCTGGGGAGCATTGTCAGTTGCTCCCCAAATGAGCTCTGGTCATCGGACACCTTTGTTTTTATATTCCTGAATAAACATAAAGGATGTTTTGGGGTTTGCATACCTCGCATACCTGTGGTCTTTTTTGGGTGTTTTGTTTCGAGGAAGCTTTTGCATAGTTGGGTAGGATCAACCACTATTCAACCTTTACATAGCAAACTAATGAGAGGTGAATGTTTGGCGTTGTTTGTTCCCCAAACCTCTCCCTACTCAGTTAGTCCGCTTTGGTTGATTGTCAGTGCACCAAACAAATATGTAAATTTATATGGCAGTTGGAACTGGGGGTTTTCTGGGCTGTTACATAATTCCAAAGTCAAGGTGCGCTGCACGCCCTAATCCCGAGTTTGGACTGACCTCAGTGGTCACTTGGTACCAGTTGTTGAGGAACCAGCACCGGTGGGAGCTGGTGACTGATGGCCAAACCTGGACTTGAAGTGACCATTGGTTCAATTTCCTGGTGGGGCCTCCCGCTCACCAGGGATTTGGTGGCACCTAGGGGACCTGTCCCAGCAGGGCTCCCTCACCCATGGCTGGTCCACCTGGAAAGGGGTTGGACATCTGGCCGCGCTGCACCGTGCACCCCTCTCACATTTTCTTTGGCAAAAGCACCTTCATGGTCAGGATGGGAAGACCATCACCTATGAGAGCTCAAGAGGGGGCGCAACACAGCCAAGTGCTGGGCATTCAGCCTCACGCAGGGGCCATTCAGCCGCGCTGGACTGGTGCCCCTCTCATATTTTTGGTGGCAAAAGTGCCTTCCTGGTTGGGATGGGAATACCATAACCAACAGGGGCCTGAGAGAGGGTGCAACACAGCCACATTCTTGGCGTGCATATTCCTGCCAGGTGATCTGATTCTGATAGCCCAGTCCTGATTTGCTCTCCATTGTGCTTCCCTCAAGGGGCCCAGAGTGCATCTGGGCTAATTTTCTGGGGCTCAAGGTAACTCGCCCCAGGGTGCCCTCATTGTGGCAGCCTTCCGCTTTGGGGCTCCTCTTTGGGGAGGGGCCCTCCTCTAGCGGGGGTAATGTAACGATTGTGATTCATCTCAATTTGTACAATTTGACTCAAATTCAGATTTTTTGAATTTGAGTCAAAACGTTTTACTAAATTTTGGTTTGTCATTTCAGGCGCTGGACTGTGCCTCACCTGAGTTGTTAATTTAGCTTGTGCAAGCCTAATCAATAACTTGGGTGAGTACCCAAAACACTTCCTTTATAAGGCGCGCCTGCCCATTACAGAGTTCACTTCAGAATTCTTACCCTAGCATTGCCCTTTTCTGGGGAGCATTGTTGGTTGCTCCCCAGACAAGCTCTGGTTGGCGGACACCTTTGTTTTTATGTTCCTGAATAAAAAAAAGGATGTTTTGGGGTTCACATATCTTGCATACCTGTGGTCTTTTTTGGGTGTTTCTGTTTTGAGGAAGTATTTTCATGGTCAGGTCGGGCTAACCACATAGAGGACTTACATAGCCAACCAATGAGAGGTGAATGTTTGGCGCTGTTGTTGCCCCAAACCTCTCGCTACTCAATAGGCCGCTTTGTTTGCTTGTCGGTGCACAAAATGATATGTAAATTTATATGGCGTCAGAACTGGGGTTTTTCCGGACTGTTACACTTTAAATTTGTGCACGTGGTCCTGATGGCACCTGCAGTAGGGTTGGGCAACAGCCACTACTTTTTTCTGATTGGGGCACAGTTTCTTCTTGAATTTTGGTAAAGATTGACTTCACTACAAGCACAGTTAGCATTCTGAGCTACCAACTACCACTACTGTTCAAGGATAAAAACATCTAACTCAAAATCAGCGTACTTGCTTGGTCAAAACTGACCAATCAATCTATCCAATGCACTACATATGAACTGAGAATGGTGTAAAACAATTACTGCCTACTGTGAGCGCTTAAGAAGGACTCTTACTGAGTGCAAGTGAAAGTGTATATTCTGACCAGGAAATCAAAAAAGAATGACCTTGTCAATTTGCTTTAAGATTCCTCATGACACAAATTTAGAATTTCACAATGATATGGAATTTGAGAGAAAGAGCCCGAAATGTTATTAGGATTCTATGACACCACTTATTCTTAAGAGTAAGATAGTATTCTGGAGAACATTTTTACACGTATGATTAAAGTTGAAAAAGGACAAGTTGTGGCACTAGCTCACCTACAGTTGCCAAGATATTGAGTCCATACATGCAGCCAAAAGTTTTGACAAGCTCAGGTTTGGGGGTGTAACCCACAAGCAGCAGAAAGAGTTGGGCGAACTTTTGGACAAGTTTAACGACATCTTCATCACAGGCACAATTGACTATAGCTTGTTCAAAGGAGAGGTCCATAAGATGGACAGTGATTCACCTATCCTCTATTAGTCTAAACCTTACCTATGTTTAAAGATAGTGGATAATTCTGTTGTATATTTGCTCTCACAGCTCCAAGAAAAGAATGTTGTGGGTTGAAATGGGCAATGCGGGGACATGTCAGACATTTAAGAGTTTCCAGGGATAAAAAGGTATATATATGATATGAATGATTTTCTTAGTCAAAAGACCCTGGCCAATTCTCAGTGGAACCCCAGAAATCGTGGTAACACTACTATGAATACCAAACGGGCAATTAACACAAAGTCAGGAAGTCAAATTGCCCTGACCACGTGAGGGAACATGGGGAGTCCATTGGCGGTTTTTTTCCCTGCCACGTCTAATTTCCTTCAACCACCTAAGTAAGGAACACACCCTTTTATAGGCGTGGCAGAGGTCCCCCAAGGTAAAAATTTTGTAAAACAGAGATTGACTAAATTTCATCAAAACGTTACCTCACAGTTACGTTTTACCATACCATATCTCCCCATCTATTGTGCAGCCAAATTGGAGCGAATTTTCTGAGCTTTATTAGCTATTATTTTATATTATAAAATTTGGACCAGTCTAAGATATTCTGTATGTCCCATTAATTTCCTTCAACCCTCAATAAAGTTTAAATACTGAAGGGTCCATTATTGAGAGGATTCATTTTCTATATCATTATCATTACTAATAAAATTACTTTAAAGCCCCAGTTTTTTAGTATTATTAGTATTTTAATATAAACACAAAGATGGTGTTCATCCCTTAATTGTTAGAGTTTAGGCATAAACAAGCAGCAGTAAGCTCTTGTAAATCCTAAAATCCAACACAGTCATCACACAAGTGCTCAATAGGTTAGCTGAAGCAGGGCTAACTTGTCTACTCAAGAGCCCATGTGAAGTTCCTTTGCTGTTGGTGTGAAGAAGGATGGGACCCATAGGGTTATCATGGACTACCGCCACCTAAACGAGTTTATCAAGAAGACTCATACCCTTTGCTGCACGTCAATGATGCTTTGAAGTGCTTAGGTGGCTCAATATACTTTTCAGCCATGGACCTAGCCAGTTGCTAATGGAAAATGGGGCTCTCCCCCGATGACCATGAGAAATTCACCCTTATCAGCAGCCAGTGGTTTTTTGAATCCATAAAGATACCTCAGGGGCAATGCAATGTCCCTGAAACCTTCCAATGTGTGATAGATTACATTTTTGGTAATCTTAAGTTATTAAGTGTGTTGATATACCTCATTGACATCACAGTGTTCAGACATACTTTTCATAACAAATTTGCAGCACCTATGGGAGGTTTAAGCAGCTGCGCGCTTCCAACTTCAGGCCAAAGAAAAGAAAACGTACTTTTTATTGAAGAAACAACTTGAGTTTTTGGGGCACAAGATTAGCCTTGCCAGAGTTAAGCCTCAGGATGGAAAAGTGAACGTGATTTAGGCAATGGAGCCATCCAAGAGTATGAGTGACGTTCAACTATCCCTAGAAATGGTGGGGTACTACAAACAGTTCATCCCCCATTTGGTGGACTTGGAAGCGCCTCTTACCTACCTCCTGACAAAAGAAAAGAAGTTTAAGTGGAGACTGGAACAGAAGCAGGTATTCATCGAGTTGAAGTCACAATTGGTAGAAGCAACAATCTCAGCAAACCTAGACCTCAAACAGACTTTCTACTTGTACACTAACGCCAGTGATATGGAACTTGGTGCAATCTTAGAAAACTAGATGAAGATGGAGTAGGTCATCTAATAAAGTATTACTCCAAGGTACTCAGCAAGGAAGAAAAGAATTGCACAGTTAAAAAAGCAAATGCCTTGCATTAATCATAGCAGACAAGCACTTTAGGCACTACCTTTATGGAGTATAATTCAAAGTATCCATGATCCATGCGTCACTCCACTGGCTAAGAAACATGAAGGATCCAGATGAACGCCTTGCCCGTTGGGTTCTCCGCCTGAAAGGGTGTGATTTCAAAAAAAACATCAAGCAGGAGATAAACATCTCAATGCAGATGGTTTCAAGACTACCTATATTCCACCTGCAGGTGTCAGAAAATGATTGCAAGAACGACCTAATTGTTCTTCCTGAACAATCCTAGCTGGATGAGACAGAAGAGGTCAAGAGCATCCTGTGTATATGTTCTAAAGATACCCAGCATGTCAATATAAATAATCAAAAGAAAAGAAAAACAAAATGGTACACTTACATTTGGCCCTATGTTTACATAAAGATATTGATGGAGGCTCATAATCATGTAAACCATGGATTATTTCAGAATACATTGTCTTACTTCAAGGAGAGTTTTTTCTGGAATGCATGTCTGATGAAGTACATCAAACATTGGAGAAGTGTGTACCCTGCACCAGTTTTCACCAACTGGAAAAGAGGTCTAAGTTTAATCTTATTATACCCACTGAACTATTCAGCAAAGTCTCTATTGACATGGTGGGGCCATTGCCAACATCATCCTGCGTCTCCAAGTTCATCCTGGTGGCAATAGAGTACATTACTAAGTGGTTAAAGCATAGATGTTCAAAATGTATTTAGCAAACTCCACTATCCATTTTATACAACAGGTGTTTACAAGACATGCATGCCCTCAAACCTTCTTGTTAGACAATAAAAGAAAGAGCCTCAGATGTTGTGAAGAAACTGATGGATTTGTTAGGGGTGAAACAGAAGTTCATACCCCCTACACATCTGCTGGGATCTAACTACAATTGCCAAAATTACTCAAGATCAATATTTGATATCTCAGTCTAATGAGATTGTAAAATCCACGTCAGAGACATCTGATTCTCAGATAGACTGACAATCAACCCTTTGGAGTTATTAACCTCCTCTGAAGGATGATGCTAAGCTATCTTCTGAGGCAAAATATCATACAAGAAGGTCGGTCTCATCTAATAATAATCTTATCAGATCTGGCCATCACAAGTTTGGTATTAATAATCTGCAATAATGGCCATTTAATAGGAAAGATCCTACCTAAGGTGCATCCAAAAAGTTTTTCACAAAAAACTACTAATCTATCCCTATAAATATCCCTCATTTCTAACGTATAAAGTACCTCTATTTTTGGCTCAAATGGCTTTTTTTGGTTTATTTATACAGGATTCTGTATTTCTGATTAGAATTAACTATAGCAACGGACTAATAACTGTTGCACTTGTGTCAATCTTTGCTAGAGCCACAGAACTAATAATTTCATAGCCTTTGTAGCACCTGCTTATCATAATTTCTACCAAAATTTCATTACTGGTGCTCCCCGCCAGGCCTGATTCCAAGGCTACCTGGAGAAAATATAATTTCACGACAATAAATATGTCTAGCGAAGAAAGCTCCTCTTCTGAGGATTCAACTAGTATCACCTGATAGGTACAATCCAATAGGTAAGATATGCCTTCAGCTAATACAAATAATCTTCAACTTTGAGCTTATATGGACTTGGCCATTGAGGGCCCTGACCAAAATATTTATCAAATTAAAGCCGCAAATGTAGAAGAGACAGTCAAAGGCTTGATAAGGGGAGCTATCCAGTCTGGTGCTTGTCCTAATTAATATTGAGCATTTAAAGTTTTTGATAATATGATGAACTTATACAGCAGAGTAGTGTTACAATATACCAAAGAATTTTTGGCTAGAATTGAGCAGTACCTCAGGCATTACGTACATCCCACTATTCATCATGTACTCCGGACTTTAGGGGTTTCATCATCTCAACATCCAACGCCAGTTGACCCTTGCGCAACAATTTCACTCTCAGTTATTCTCATTTTATGAGACAGCTTCTAACTTTGGTTAGGTTAATTGGGAAGCTATACTCAATAAAAGAAGAGAAATCAACAACTACATAACCAGTTGGTGAGAATTGATAATGGAGTTGTGGGATACATCAGCCAAGAATTTTTCAACAGGTTAGTGAAGTCACTAATCCTTTTCACCACTATTCAATACCCTTGAGGATGAGATTACAAGACAACTGGGAAAATTGTGGGCCCAACATGAGGAGAGAATTGTTGAGCTTGACAAGCTACTTCAACAGCTTGTCCAAATTATGGATAATATCAGAGAAGGTGGACCCGGCCCTGTTGGTCCTCCTGGACCGTGGGACCACCTAGCTCCCCATCGGTAATCCTGGGACCTCCTGATGAACATGGTCCTCCAGGCCTTGTGGGTCAACAAGGCCCACTGGGGCCTGCAGGTCGAGATGGGTCGTAAGGACCCCCTGGACCTCCTGGTCCCCCTGGCTCCTCGCTTCCCATGCATGATTCAGAACCTTCAATTATACTAGCATCAGAAGACAGGTTTTTAAACCCAAATATGAGCCATAGCTCAAGGGTGTTTCTTATCCTTAGAAGGCTTCCTGACTGACCCAGATTACTCTTTAACCAACTTATTGGATGGCGTGGATAATGCTCATCATCTATGTGATGCTAACAAAACTATGTAAGAAACCCAGTTTGCAAGATTAAATGCTTCCATTGAGCGTTTAACTGCTAAATGCATAGTACTTGAGAACACGCAGGAAGAGATGATCACTGCGATTTCTAACTTGAATCAACAGCCTGTAAATAATCATCTTGTTCAATGGGTTCACAATTTATAGTAGGACCTCAATCACCTATGGCAACAAGTTGACCGAATTCACACTCAAGCTCATATCCTAGAATCAGAAACCTCTGAGACTAATCTGGTCATGTTATTGGGTGTACATGTTTTGAGAAATGAACCCACTACCTTCAAACCTACCTCTAATGATAAGTCTGAGCTGCGTGAATATAGCATTCGTTTATTTCTCTTTGTCTATGAGTATGCAATGGACGGTGCAACAGATCAACAGAAAGTATGGCATATTACCTCTTGCCTAAGCCAGTCTGCTCAAGAAATCATGGTTTCTCACCTGAAGGTTTGCAATACATGGGCTCAAGTGAAAACCGCCCTTATTAAAGAATTTGGGAGTGATCAAATCCTATCTAACCAAAAGTAAGCCTTTATGAGTATCCAAATCAAACGAGGAGAGACAATCCAAGACTTTGCTAAAAGATTCTATGATGAGGCCCAGACTCTTGCTACTTGTGATTAAATTATGGCAGATATTGCCATATCAGCTGTAATGAGTGCATTTACCTCTCGCACTCAGTTGCTACTTTATAATAATTACTTAAAAGAAATTTCAGATCTTTTTTGACATCAAAGAAGCGCTCATGGAGATTTCTAATGGTGTGGTACACCTGACCTCCACTAATACCTCATCCTTATATCCATGTGATGCCACCTAGACCCAAACCTAAACCGAAGAAGGAGCCATGCACTTATTGTGGTCTCATGGGTCATGTGGAACCTAAATGTTGGAAAAACAATTAGAGGAGTCGAAAAAAGAGGATTCAGCATAGGGCATGAGGCTCTCTGTGCTGGACTACCTTTTGTGCCTCAATAGAAACTTTTTAACGCTTCCACAGACTGTTATGTGATATCCACTCCTAGTAAACTTGATATCCATAATGAATTAGCCAACAAAGATACTATTTCTGCTTACGCTTCTGTTTCTTCTTCTAATTCTATTCAATCAATTAATCCCTCTGTGTTTTTAATCCCAAACATTGGCACTGATGTGACCTGGGTGGAAGTCATCGTGCATAAGATGAAAGTTTTTGCTATCATTGATACAGGATCGCCCATCATTGTACTCTCGTCCAAACTTATGAAAAAAATAAAAATTGGCGCCGGACTTAAACCATTTTCAAGACTATAGAACTGCTGTTTCTTCATACACTAAATCTATAGGAGCCTATTCCTCTCTTCCAATGCGCTTTGGAAAGCTGGTTGTGTTGGCCCCTGAAGTGGTATTGGATAATAACTGTTATGATCTGCTTTTGGGAACTAAGTTTATCACCGATTTTGATGTGGTCATCAGTCTTAAGGACAATTACATTTCTACAAATTGGGTACCAAGTACATTTATTACAAGATGTTCCCAATAAAAAAGGCAAACTCAAGCGATGCATTTGCTTATTGGAATACCCAACTTCTATCTCTCATCTTGAGTACCAAATCTTGGGACCAAGGACTATACTCCCACCTCCATCAGCTTGTCCTCGGAGGGAATGCTTTTATATTCTAACAATCCAATTACCATTCCCTTAAAAGCTCAGGTCATAATTGATACTGGAGTATAAGTATTTGTACCCGCTGATCATGTATTAGAGATTTCTGGTATCCAAAATCCATCTTATTTAGAGGCTTTAACTTGCCCTGGTATCCTTGATCCCGCTCATGATGGAACTATTTTAGTCTTACTAGCTAATCTCACTTCTTGACCTATGCAATTGAATCACAATAACCCTATCGTCTATGTGCAATCTAATCCTGTGAGTGAAATTTTATCCATCTCGGGATGTGGAGATTTATGTAAATTTGGGCTGGAAGATCCCCATATTATTGCCAGAATTGATCTTGAATTTGGGGATTTACTCAATCCAGAACTTCAGCATAAAATTGAGGCTCTGATCGAAGAGTATGAGGATTTATTTTCTAAAGGTCCTGGGGATTTTGGGCTAATGAAAGATATTCAGCATCAGGTGAAAACTGGGGATACTCCCCCTATTTGAGCTTGACCATATTGCAAATCTAAAGTTGAGGAGGCTCGGGTCTCAGTGAAATTGAAACAACTCCTCGATGTGGGGCTATTAACGCCTTCTAAGAATCCATGGGCTTCTCCTTTACTACTAATCTGGAAAAAGGATGGGGGTCATAGAGTGGTTATGGACTATAGTCAGCTCAATGCTGTCACCCAAAAGGATTCTTATCCTCTACCTTGCAATGATGATTCATTGAGACTATTATCTGTGTCACAATACTTCTTGGCTATGGACCTTGCGAATGGTTATTAGCATATTAACCTGGCTCTGGAAGACCGTCAAAAATGTGCTTTAATCTCTAGTGAAGGGTTGTTTGAGCTCACTCATATGCTGAAGGGGCTTTGTAATGCCCATGCTACTTTTCAACGAGCCATGGATGGCTTGTTTGGGGATTTGAAAATCTATAGTGTTTGCTATACTTAGATGATGTTAATGTGTTCTCTTGCACTTTTAACGAAAATTTGGCTCATTTAAAGGAAGAATTTGGTCAGATGCGTTGTGCTTCGCTTAAGCTAAAACCATCCAAGTGTGCTTTTTTAAGACTGAGATGGAATTCTTAGGTCATAAAGTTAATCGTGAGGGAATTTTACCCTTATCTAATAATATACAAGCTATTTCAGACATGTCTGTTACTAAAAGCTTGCATGATAATCAAGTGTTTTTAAGGATAGTTGGTTATTACTGACAATTCATCCCCCATTTTGCAGAAATTGCAGAGCCTTTAGTTTACTTTTTGCATAAGTAAGTCCCTTTTGTATGGTAAAAATTGCAGCAGCAAGCTTTCGTCTTTTTGCACCAAGCCTTAGTTAGTGCACCAATCTTAGCCCATCCTGATTTTTAAACATTTTATTTTGTTTATCAATGCCATTGATAGTGCATTGGAGCCATTCTGGATCCACATGATACCAACCTGGTTGATCACCCCATTGTGTACTACAGTAAAACCCTTTCTAAGGCAGAATGCAATTAAGGCATCCCTGAGAGGAAATACCTTGCAGCCTTGTCCGCCATCAAGCATTTTTGCCCATACCTCTATGGCAAACATTTCACTATTGTCACGGCTCACGTTTCCTTGAAGTGGTTGAAACAAATGAAGGATTCTGATGGGCGCTTAGCTAGATGGGAGTTAAAGCTCCAGAATTATGACTTTAAAATTTAACATCGCGCTGAAGCTATACACCAAAACGCTGATGGACTTTCTAGATTGCCTATACTAACGTTATTCTCTGATGAGGAGGATCGCATCTATGACCTGATTGGTAGACCTGAGCTCTAGTACCATAAACCTAAGAATGTTATATCAAAGCTCCGGTCCTTAACTAATGATACTCAGGTTAAAGAAGGTTCATTATACAAGAAGTTGGGATCTAAATGGTTGCCCTTTATTCAGCCCTCTGCGAGGACTGATACTATTATGGAGACTCAACAAACTGTAGGTCATGGAGCTGTCGCTAAGACCTTACAGTGATTGAAAAATCATTGTTTCTGGGATAACATGCTGGAATATGTAAACGATGTGTTGGAGACTTGTATCACTTGCCAACAACAATGTGGTGGAAATCAAATGTACCAACATAAAATTGTGAGAACTTCAGAACCTTTTTCTACTATGAGTATTGATGTATTGTTCCCTCTCCCTACTATCACTTATGGACATCAGTATTACATATTAGCTATCGACCATCTTACCAAATAGATTGAAGCTATCTCAGTTTCCACAGTCACCACTAAGGCCACTGCATCCTTTCTTTTTAAACAAGTTTTCACCAGGCATGGTAGCTCAAAAAGTCCTGTTACCAGATAATGGGACCAACTTCATTTCTCAGGTGGCATCTGAACTTACTAAAGTAATAGGTACCTATCAGTCATTTAGTTTCCCTTACAATCCTTCTACTAATGGTGTGGTCAAACGAGCAAAATGTACCCTTGTAGCCATTCTCTGAAAGATGGCCTCCAACGAACCTAGTAGATAGAATCTTTATTTGACTAGTACGATGTTAGCTTATAGGGTTAGCTACCATTGTATAATTAGATGTCTCCTTTTAAGTCTCTGTATGGTCAGGATCCTATTCTATCCTCAAGTGTACAACCTATACTTGAGAAGGCTACCCCGCAAACTACTGATTAAGCTATGAGGTGACTAGCTGATGAAATCATCTGAGTACAAGCTTTAGCTTCGAGTTCCATTGCTGCTACCACCTTAAAAGAGAACAAGAACCAACACGAGTAGACCTAAACTACCTGAATATCAAGTTGGGGATCTTGTACTCTTCTATTATAGGCTGGGAGGAAGAATTAACAAACTTGACACCCTATGGGCTGGTCCTTACCATATTATTTTTATCAGGGTATTGAAAACTCCATTGCAGCTGTTGATACTGTTACTGTTATCAATAGAGTGCATAGTAGGATTCATCATAAGTATATGCCCCTTAGGCAAGATTTTTAGGGGGGAATTGTTGGGGATTCAACTACAATGGTTAAAAGTACTCAAGATTGAGATTTGATATCTCAGTCTAATGAGATTGTAAAATCCATGTCGTAGATATCCAATTCTCAGATAGATTGACAGTCAACCCTTCAGAGTTTTCACCCTCCTCTGAAGGATGATGCTAAGCTATCTGATGAGGCAAAATATCAAACAAGAAGGTTGGTTTCATCTAATAAGAATCTTATCAGATCTGGCCATCAATAGTAGGGTACTAATAATCAGCAATATTAGTCATCTAATAGGAAAGATTTTACCTCAGGTGCATCCCAAAAATCCTCACAAAGAACTACTAAATCTACCCCTATAAATATCCCTCATTTCTTAAGAACAAAGTACCTCTATTTTTGTCTTGCGTGGCTTAATTTTGGTCTATTATACAGTATTCTGTATTTCCAAATGGAATCAACTATAGTAACGGAACTAATAACTTCGTTGCACTTGTGTTGATCTTCACTAGAGCCATGGAACTAATAATCTAATAGCCTTCATAGCACCTGCTTATTGTAATTCCTACTGAAATTCTAATATATATATCCACAGAAGTGTCAAAAGAGCCAACGGATCCCTAGGAAGCATTTTTAAGGTGGTAGTTTAATCTACAAATTGAAATGAGACAGTTACTCCCATCAGCACTGCTGGCTTATTAGTTATCCCCCACCATCTGATTGATTTGTTCCTTTTCAAGGCTCTATAAGGGCGAGAAGCTGCGCTACCTAGCCTCCTAGCACTTATCATGTCAGCAGATATAAGAAACCTACCACCTGGAAGCTACCAATGGGAAATGGATGAAGAGTTAATCAGAACTTAAAGTGAAGCTTTAAGCAAAGTTGAAGCTAACCTCCCACCAAGTCAAATAGTGGGCCAAAGAAGAACCAAGTTACCCAAATTTAGTATTGATGACAAGGTTTTTTCTACCACTTTAGAGAAACACAACCTATGAAACTTGAGGCCATTTGAAATGGGCCTCAAACCATCTTAGCCAAGAGAGGAGCAAGAATATCTTATTGTGATGACAATATAATATTGTCTTTATAGAGTTCATGCCTGCCACCTTTATTATTCCCCAGGTCTCATCTTGGAAGGGGAAGTGTCACGGATGAGACAGCAAGTGGTGCTTCTAGTCAGACCTTAATAGTTGAATTAAGGAAAACAACAAACTTCAAACTAGTGACAGTACTAGTGACCAGCCCATTGTGAATGAGGGAGAAATAAGCCCTTTTATAAGAACTTATGAACAAAAATAATTTCCTTTCATAAAGTGATGTCATGTGAAAAGTTTTCCTTACTGTAAAAATTTACTTAAGGAGTTGATTATTGGTCATCAACCCAGTAACCTTTTTACTGTACAGGTTCAGTTTCCTCATGCACCTTGCATTGTAAAGAATATTTTATCCGATAATAGTATGGAGAATATTATCCATAGTTGAGTTAGAACTATTATCAGGCCCAACGCTTCAACCAGTATTTCCAATTAAGTACTTGTTAAGTCGTACTCATGGGGATTTGTTCCTCTATTACTGTCCACTCAATCTTCATCAGGATACTCTGATGACAGTCTCCTTTGGCCCAACACACAGTTGGCAGCTATCCCCTAGTTGTGGTTCTTTTTGTCTCTAGATCCCCGCTCAGATCTTTACTCTTCTCTCTGAGAGTCTTCCAATTATTGCCTTCTGCAATAGTATCCTTGAGATGGAACTTCACACTGGATGCTGATAGTCTAACTATAACTAAATCTACAATAAAACTAATAATATTTTTCATAGTAATAATAATTTGTTTATAGTAATAGTTGTTTTTTATTATAGTGAATCCTAGGGAATATAGTGGGGAATTCAGCTGTCTAACTTTCTGTTGACACCTCTTCAATGAAATGGCAGCCATTGCCATTGAATCACCCTTCCTTATCTTGGCAGCGATGGTCTTCCCCATCCTGGCTAGGATTCCATCATTGGACATCCTTGAGACCTCAAACGGAAAGAGTTGGAAACGTGTCCCTAACATTTTCCTCTTGATCCAAGTGAACCAACCATAATTGGCTAGCGACCTGCTTAGGTAATGGGACTTTTTACCCATTATGGCAGGTCACTTCACCAACCAATCGTTTCACTAGTTGCAGGTGGCATCACTCGCCTTGCAATTCACTACTCATTCCCAATCAGTTGGTGATGAAGCCCGACCAATCCCAATTAGTACAACTGATAGTTTATCACTATCAGATGCCCCTATTTTGTCAGCCGCTCCGCCCAATGAGATATTAGTTATTCATCTGGATTGATCCCTGACAGATACAACTAGGCAAATATCCCAAAATCCCCTGAACGTAGTTCCTCCAAAATTTGAACCAACTGATTTCTGATTCACTTCGCTTTAGGGAATTTTCCCCTAGCAACACTAGGTAATCTAGCAGGCTGGGAATATGGGCAAAAATCCCAACACATCCTCCCTCTTGCCTAGATTTCCAGCAAGAAAAGGACCAGGGTGTGGGAACACCACTTTGGACACCTGGTAAAATACTTCATTGGTTCAAGTGGAGTACACTCATCAATACTCAATGCTGCTTGGGATGACCTTCAGCATATGGCATTCCTCCTCTTCCTCCTCGCTACCGCCTACTCAGAGCGCAGTCCCCACAACCTCTTGTCATGCTGGGATGATTGATTTACTTGTGATGATATTAATCCCAGGATCCAGTTTTCCCCCATCAGGGTATATGACCCACTGTCATATTCAGAATTCTTGGTCTGGCGTCCTTAAATTCCTGAAACTCTCCTCATCCTAGACAGGAAACTCTTGCCATTGATGTTCATTTACGGCTTGATTAAGAATACTTATTTCTATTCTGCCCTCATTATTTTGCTCATAACCTCTTGGCTGTAAGTAATTTTAATTCTTCCCTTGGAAAGCTTAAGTCATTAATTTTTGAAATTAATTTCCCCAAAATTAGAGCCTAATGGATTATAGAGTGCATAATGTCAACTTCTATATAAGTTCGACATCCCCCCTCTAGTCCTGCTCATAATTCAAACTCAGAATCCAGCTACCAGCAACTTCTTAACAGTCTTTCAGATTTGGACCCCCGCCTCTTCCAGCAGAAGAGTTGGGATGCTTGACGGAACCTCTTCTATGGTCCTTCCAGGACTCATACGCCTAGTCTGGCGCAAGGGGCTAGTCCTTCCATTGAATTACTGGAAACGGTGACCAATCCCTCCAAAACGAGGCTTGCCATCATTTTGAACAACTCTCAGCCGACTCTTTTCTTGCAGTCAATTCCTAAGTTGGACTTTGAAACCCTTCTGGATTCAACTCCTTTCACTGATGCCCCAAACATCATTGTCAATGCTCCAGAGCTCATGCCAGTTGCTTTGGATCATTCATTCTTGGCCAGGTCAGACTTTCTCCCTGAGTTCCTCTTCTGATTCAGTCAATTTTACAAACCCACTGTGCTGGTTTCTGAGCTTTCAATTGGGAAAAGCATACATTTTGAGCTCCCCTATGCTGAACTCTGGGCACAAGTCACTGAGGCGTTGACATTAGCGCTGAATCCCTCTGATCTGGACAACCTTCTGGATTGGGATACTGCAGCTTATGCTCTCCGCTTTGCTGGCCAAGTTCTTTGAAGTTGGTCGATGAAGCTTCCAGCCTCACTTGGCTTTCATCAGTCATTCAGCTTTAGCTTCCATGAAGCCCATAGTTGTCATTTGCAAGATGCAATCCGCTCTTTACACAACTACCTCTTCTCTGGAGCTTCTCGTCACTATCTTCCATTGATGGCGTTAAATGGGGCATGATTCAACAACCCCCAAAGAGTATTCCTTCTTTGCTGCTGGTTCACATGTCCAGTGTTCTTGATGAGGCCCATCGGCAGGCACTCAAGACAAATCTTCCAGCACCAGTGCCTTATTGGGATTACTTGGGGTTTTACACCGATTGCCTCTTCCTCTATTGCTGTTTTCCTCCCCATTCTGTGGTTTTGCGATTGGCTTCTTCCAACATATCAATTTCCCTTCCCCTAGTCGCGTTTTTTCAGGGCTTGGCATCCATGCAACAAATGTGGTTTCGTGTAGGTCTTGCCCTTGCAAGTATCTGATTGCATATCATTTTCAATGGGCTATTTCTTCCTACCGTGATCCATCCTCCCTCCCCCAAGAGGCGACATAGGTGGAATCATCCCCATACTGAGGACAACCAATAAAAATAAAATTATAGTAAATATATTGGCTTCTTTTTTATTATTTTTTCTCTTTTTTTCTATGGGACTTGACCTTGTTTCAGTTCAGAGGTCCATCTTTTCCCCCAAACTGAAACCTGGGCACTTAAACCTACCAGTATTCTATAGTTCAGAGGTCCTTTTTTCAGACTTAACCATATAGATTGGTTCAGAGGTCTTTTTTTCAGATTTGACCTATTTATCAGGACATGACCAACTTAATGGTTCATTAGTCATTCAGGAACTCTTTTATTTTTTTCTTTGATCCAACACTTTAGATAATTAGTGTGGACTCAATTTACTACTCTTCTATCCAAGAGATTCTTGATGGAGTAAGCATCAGTTGCCATCTTGGTTAATTACTTCAAATAGACCTGACCATATTTCATCCAATTTGTTTCTTTGTCCGAAACCATGCATATTGCAATAGGTGACTCTTTCTCCTATTCGATATCCTTCCAATGGCAGTCATTTCTTATCATCCATCAATTTCGCTTATATCCTTTTCTTCAAGGTCATATCGAATGCTTGTGATTGCATATTGATCAGGATACTCATCTGTCAGTTCAGGTATTGTTCAGTAATCATCCCTGACATAGGTTCTACTACCAAATATAATATCAGTGGCAACGCGGCCTTCCTCCCATATAGTAATTTAAATGGCGTCTTTCCCATTGCCATATGATGACTAATGTTATAGGCAACGTCACCAAACTCAGGTACGTTCCCCATGCATAAGTTCTCCCTGTGACTAGCTTCCTCAGCGTTGCAGCCAGCATCCCATTCACCCGTTCTATCGGTCTGTTTGTCTCCAGCCAGTAAGGTACTGACACGATACTCTGATCCCCATGATCTCATTCAATCTCGGAATCACATGAGACATGAAGTTGGTCCCATTATCACTAAGCAGGACCTGCTGACATCCATGCTGGTATACTACTTGATCCAGGATGAACCTCGCGGTGCTGGCAGCGTCTACTTTTGTTAGGGCCTTCATCTCGACCCATCTTGTCAGATGGTCAATGGCAACTATAATGTACTTGACTCCTCCTGTGCTCATTGCCAGTGGTTTCATCACGTCAATGGATATCGTGTGCCATTAAAATCCAGGTTAGACCAGTTGGTATCCGGTCATATTTTTGTGTGGTTTATGCAGCTGGCATTCCACGCAACAAGCCAGATAATCCGCGACATTGTAGTTAATTGATTCCCAGTAATAATATTGGTGAATATGGTCAGTTGTTTTTCTAAGGCCTCCGTTCCCAACAACCTTATGAGCGGCTTGAACTATTGCTGCTCTTTCCAACAGTTTTAAAATAATAGCCATTTCCCATTTATCATCTTGAAACCTTGTCCATCCATGGTCTTGGTGCTTTCCATCACTTTTTAAAGTGCATCTTGGATTTCTCGAGGCTCATCCTCAATTCTTCCTTTGACCATTCTCTGGAATAGCTCATCCACCTGAAGGTATACCAACTGGACCATTGGTAACCACAATAAGCCATCCACGTTCTGGTGAGAAGCCCCCACTCGGTGGACTATCTTATAATCATAAGCCTGAAGCTTAAGTGCCCATTGAGCCAGTTGTCCTTCAGGTTCCCATAAATTGTGTAGCCAACGCAACAAAGAGTGGTCCATCACCACCTTAAAGTGCGTTCCGTGGACATACACCCAAAACTGCTTACAGGCGTAAATGGCCGTAAGGTATTCACACTCAGTCACTGTGTAGTTCCTCTCACAGCTGAGAGTGTCTGGCTCACATATGCCACAAGATTCATCCCCAAGTTCATTTACTTGGCTCAGTATAGCGCCGATCACCATCAACAAATCATTGTTTTGTTTGATAAACTCCCAATTGAAATTTGGTTATTTCAGAACAGGCGAATTTATCAAATACCAGTGTAACTCATCGAAGGAGTCCTGGGCCTCTTCATTCCATACAAATCCTTTTTTTGGATCCTTTAGTAAATGAAATAAAGGCTCAGCTATTCAAGAGAAATCCTGAATAAATTTTCTGTAATATCTGACCATCTCAAGGAATACTTGGATGTCTCAGACACTCTTCAGTACAGCCATGCGCTCAATAGCTGCTATCTTCTGGGGTTGCAGCTGCAATCCAATTTGTGTTAATCACAAGCCCCAAGTACTCCAACTCTTTCTTGAAAAAGTGGCACTTCCTTGGCTTGATCTTCAAGTTAGCCGCAGATAGTCACTTACAAACTTCTTCCAAGTGATGGAGGTAATCAGTAAATGTTCTACTGAACACATTGATATCATCCAGATATACCAGGATGCATGACAACTTCAGGTCGCTCAATATCTCATCCATGGCCCTCTGGAATGTCGCGGGTGCATTGCAAAGCCCCTGGGGCATCCTCGTCAGCTGGTATAGACCCTGTGTGGTAATAATTGCATATTTTTCTTGTTCTTCATCTGGCAAGTCAATCTGCCAGTATCCTGAGATTAGGTCCTTTTGTAGAGAAATACTTTGCTTTTCCTAATCAATCTAGTACATTGTCAATCCTTGGTAGGGATATGTATCCTTCTTCATAATTTTGTTCAGCCTCCAATAGTCAATCACTACCCAATTCAATCCATCTTTTTTCTTTACAATCAGAATCAGACTTGCCCAGGGACTTGACGACGGAACTAGGAGCCCATGCTTTACTAGTTTACTGATCTCATCTTCCACTACCACTTCAGCAGCTTTCAATCTTTGGATTGGTCTCATTCTTATTGGTAGATTTTCCCCTAGTGTCAACCTTGTGAATTATGCCTTGTGAGCATCCCAAGTCGTGGTCGTCCTGAGCAAACACTTCCAAATATCTCTAAAATAATTTGAGCACCTCCTCCTTCTGCCCTTCCAGCAGATCTGCGAGCTGCTTCCAATCAACCAATAGGTTGATGCTTTCAGCCACCTCAGCTGGTAATCCCATTGCATTGAGAGACCCAAAATCATGGATTCATTTAAATTTGGCCTGATTGGCAGATTTCCCCATTATCGACCTTGTAATTTACTTCATGCGTGTCCCAATTCCTGGTCATTTTTGGGCGAATATTCTCCAATACTTTTCAATAATTTGAGCATCTCCTCTTGCTGGCCTTCCGACAGATCAGCGGGTTGCTCTTAATCAACCAATAGGTTGATAATTTCAGCTACCCTGGCCAATAATTTCATCTCATTGAGGGTAGAATTTTCTCCATTCAGCCGTCAGGATTTCTTGTCGCTTCTTAGGTCCAGAACTCTTAGACCATAAAAGTGATATTTTAATATTTTATATATTTTTTGTATTTTCCTTTTGCAAAGGAACTTGCAACCTACAAAAAGGCTCAGAGGTCCTTCTTTTCCTTTCATACTAACTGGGTCCTGGGTACTTAAACCTACCAGTTATCATGGTTCAAAATCTTATCCTCTTAAGATTTAACCAACCATTTGGTTCAGTGGTCCTCTTCTAGGACTTGACCAAAATCTCAGGACATAACCATTTAATGGTTCAAAGGTCCGCTGTGAACATTGCAATTACTTTTCTCTTAGGCTCAATACTACCAATTAGTATTGACCTTTCTTCCTATATGACCAGCAGCGCTGTCTCCTCATGTATAGGCTATACTTGCCAACTTTGGGCGGTTCTCCTGATTTAGGCCTTTAAAACTAACTGGAAATTCGTCCAACCGGCCATAATTTCATATCTTATTCAGCAACTGATGCTTTTGGATCTTTGTATCTCTTCAGCCAACCGTTTCATCCAATTGTCCAGCTCGTTTGTTTCTCCTGAAAGCGATTTTCAGCCTTTGTGGCTATCTTTAATTACACTGGTTGTTCTGGCCTCGTTAGCTTCATCCAAATTCTCCTGAATTGATGAACTCGTCTCTAGCAACTTCTGATCAGAGATTGAGTGTTATTAAGTCAAACGATTTACTCCACTATCTTGGATCAATCATTTCCTATTTTTACTTCATCTCTTCACTGGTATAGTAATCCAATTCTCTGGATTAATTGCTTCTTACTTCGTCCAATGCCTCATCTAAACACTCGCTCCTCAGGACTATTTAAAGCGGATCCAATTTCAACATGAGTTGATCCTGCTGTTCCTCAGGACTATTTCCAGTGGACCCAATTTCAACCCAAGTTGGCCTTCTGAAAATCTTCATCTCAAGTAGATGTCTGGTGGAACTGGTTTCCTTGCAGCACTAGAATAGTTCCATATATAGGCTGCAAGTTCTTTTCCCTGAACTTGAGTATCTTCATTTTTGTTTCACTCGGAGCTCCACTGCTGAGCTGGGTGAACACCATTGAACATGATCATCTTCAAGTTCTATCTTCATTACTTCCTTCAGTAACTTATTTCCAAAATTGGAAACATCTTCTTTGTACAACATTATAATAGATTCTTTACTCAACTAAGCCCTGTAGTGAGCACCAACTTGTAAAATTTTACTCTGTTGGGTTGATTATCAGTCATCAACCCAGTAACCTTTTTACTGCACAGGTTTGGTTTCAACATGCACCTTGCGTTGTAAAGAATATATTATCAAGTAATAGTATGGAGACTATTATCCGTAGTTGAGTTAGAACTAAATCAGGCCCAACACTTCAGCCATTATTTCTGATTAAATACTTGTTAAGTCATACTTGTAGGGATTTGTTCCCTCTATTACTGTCCACTCGATCTTTGTCAAGATTCTCTGATGACAGTCTCCTTTGGCCCAACACACAGTTGGCAGCTATCCCCTAGTTGTGGTTCTCTTTGTCTCTAGATCCCCGCTCAGATCTTTACTCTTCTCTCTGAGAGTCTTCAAAATTATTGCCTTCTGCAATAATATCCTTGAGATGGAACTTCACACTGGATGCTGATAGTCTAACTATAACTGAATCTACAATAAGACTAATAATTTTTTTGTAGTAATAATAATTTGTTTGCAGTAATAGTTGTTTTTTATTATAGTGAATCCTAGGGAATATATAGGGGATTCAGCTGTCTAACCCTCAGTTGACACCTCTTCGATGAAATGGCAGCCATTGCCATTGAATCACCCTTCCTCGTCTTGGAAGCGATGGTCTTCCCCATCCTGGCTAGGATTCCATCATTGGACATCCTTGAGACCTCAAACGGAAAGAGTTGGAAACGTGTCCCTAACATTTTCCTCTTGATCCAAGTGAACCAACCATAATTGGCTAGCGACCTGCTTAGGTAATGGGACTTTTTACCCATTATGGCAGGTCACTTCACCAACCAATCGTTTCACTAGTTGCAGGTGGCATCACTCGCCTTGCAATTCACTACTCATTCCCAATCAGTTGGTGATGAAGCCCGACCAATCCCAATTAGTACAACTGATAGTTTATCACTATCAGATGCCCCTATTTTGTCAGCCGCTCCGCCCAATGAGATATTAGTTATTCATCTGGATTGATCCCTGACAGATACAACTAGGCAAATATCCCAAAATCCCCCAAACATAGTTCCTCCAAAATTTGGGCCAACCGAAATATGATTCACTTTGCTTTAGGGAATTTTCCACTAGCAACACCAGGTAATCTAGCTGGCTGGGAATATGGGCAAAATTCCAACACTTACAAAATAAAAAAAGATTTGTTGAAGAGGATGACACCACCGCCCAAAAATTCATATGAAATTTGACCCCCTTTTATATCTTTAGAGAAAAAATATCTTGAATTCAACCAATGGTGCCCTGATGGGCAAACTAAATTATGCCAGTGAAAGTATCAGTAGTATCAACACAAATATTACCAAATCAGGCAGTCATCCAATCATTCATGTGACTTGAAACCATGATGCAAGGTGCATTATAGGAGCGCCGCCACTCAAGCAAATGTTGAGATGCATAATGCCAGATTACCAATCACCAATAAAACTAAACAACTACAATGAGCTAAATCCTAGAGGCGGGACCTAGCACAAAAGAGTCTGAACATCCAGGTTTATGGGTAACTGCCGCAGATAGGTGCTCATGCATAAAAAAATGACAAAGATGAGTGAAGAAGCTAAAGCAGCAGTTAGACGCATCTGTTTGGAGGATTTAAAATTCTCCCATCAAACTCAAATATATTCTCTATATTTTTATATCATGATCATTTATATCTTAAATTTTTCCCCAAAGTATCTAATATTCAATTTATATGCTGTTAAAATTTATGGGTCTGGTTATTAATATCAGCCAATCTACCTATAAACTTATTACTTGCACAGGTTCAGACCTTGTGCAATTCATCCGCGTTTTATGATAATTAATATAATCAGTTGATAATAGTATGATGACTATTATATGTAGTTGAATTAAATTCTTAGATCTTGGCCCAATGCTTGGCCAGTATTTCTGCTCAAAATAATTGAGATGTTTCAGAATAGGGATTTGTTCCCAAGATATGTATAACACATTCTCTCTGAGATACCCTAGTGAAATTTTCTCAATTTCAACACACAGTTGGCAGCAATCCCTAATTTTGTTTCCACTTCTTCTTTGGATCCCCTCTCAGATCCTTACTCTTTTCCTTAAAGAATCTCATGATTATTGCAAACAGAGATAATACCCTGAGAAAGAATAGAACAATTGAAAGCTGATAAAGTTTACTACTTAAAATATATACCAGATAAAAACTTTTTTATTTATTGGTGAATTCTAGGAAATTTGTGATGGGGATTTAGCACCCAACCCTTGGTTGACACCTCTTCGATGAAACATCAGCCATTGACATTGGATCTCCCATCCTTGTCTCAGCAGCGATGGTCTTCCCCGTCCTGGCTAAGATTTCATCATTGGACGTCTTAAAGACCTCAAATGGAAAGAGTTGTAAAACGTTTCCCTAATATTTTCCTCTCGATCCAAGTGAACCAACCATATTTGGCTAGTGACCTGCTTAGGTAATGGGACTTGTTATCCATTAAGACAGGTCACAAACCAAATGATTGATTTGCTAGTTGCAGGCAGCATCACTCTCCTCACAACTTAATACTTACATTACTAATTATTTGGTGATGAAACCCAATCAATCCCAGTTGGTACATCTGATAATTTATCACTATCAGATGCCTAATTTTTGTTGGCAACTCTGCCCAATGAGATCTTAAGCATTCATCTGTATCAATCCCTGACGGATCTGACCAGGCGAATATCCTATAATTCCCCAAACATAGTTACTCTGAAATCAGGGTTAACCAATTTCAAATTCACTTTGCATTAGGTAATCATTCCCTAGGGATTCCTGGTAATCTAGCTGGTTGGGAATATGGGCAAAAATCCCAACATGTTCTAAAAAATAACCTTTCTACATAATCTTGAGTTTTGCCTTTTTGTTTTAACTTGTTTTGTATCAAGTTAGTAATTACCAGTCTTCAGTCTAGGATTAACCAATTTGAAGTTATTGATAGTAGCCAGTCTAGGATTAACCTGTTCCAAAAAAGACACTCTTCTGAAGATACTGTCAGATAATTTCTGTCTCAACTTGGGAAAAAGAATGTACTGGTCAAAAATGTCCCAATTTATCAAATACCATCAGCCATTTACAAGTCCAATCCTATGATAATATTATTTCAGATATTAAATGACAATATCGGCCAAAAGACCCTGGTAAATTATCAGTTGAACCCTGCAAATTGAGGTAACATTTTTAATAATAAAAGTTAATCAAATAACTTTATTATGAGCAGTTAGACTATACCAACCATGTGTGGAAATAAGGGAGTCTTTCAGAGGTCTCTATCCATCTTACAACGAATTTAGTTCATCACACACCATGGTGACCTTCCCTTTTTATAGGGTCAGAGGGGTCCTCACAATGTGAAAATTTTCCAATCAACTGATTGGGTAAGATATATCAAAATATCACCTCATGGGTCTGTACTACCTATCGTCGCCCTACATTGGCTGTTTTCTGAAGTAAGGCGAGTTTCAGACGATTCAATAATGCAACAGCCCATACTACCAAATTTGGATGTGACTAGCTTAAAATGAATTTCTTGTTCAACTCACATTGAGCCCCAAAATGATTTAAATACTCAGAATTTCAATATCAATAGGGTTCTTTCTTGTTCACCGGCTGCAACATATAAAACGTTTAAAAAACCTCAATTAGAAAAATATTTCTTTTAAGTGTAAGTTTTTTGTGGATATCTAGTTGATTTAGTACCAGAGAGGGTAAAAATTGCCAATTCCCACAGATAACTTAGTGCTGATAACGCCAAGGAAAAAGTTGGAAAGGTTCCTGTTCAGTTATGAAGGACAAGTTATGTCAAGAATGTCAAATAGTGTCAAGACGTTTGCCAAGAGCGCAAATAAGTTAATCAAATGATAGATGCACCAAGGGGTAGCATCTGAGAAGGGTTTGCTTAGTGAGAACAGTTGTGATGTTTGTGAAGGTCGTCTGGTGCCTAAATTTGCGCTGAGTAATACCCTGAGCAGCAAGTCAGCCTCTAAAGTTAATTGAGCTGAGGTTGGCGCACTGATTCATGTCACAATTTAAAGTTTTTGGGAGTTTGCGCCATAATCATCATCCCAAGTAATCTAGTTAGCCATTTACTTTTATTAAAACTGTAATCAATTTTTTGTTTACTGTACTTTATACTATGGGGTGATGGTCTAATGTTTTGGGGACATTACTCCTTTATGTTTAGGTTTCTTCCTATGTAGAATCACTTATTTGTTGTAAAAACCATGAGTTTTAGTTTAATTATAGCTTGAGGTGTTAGCATCTCAAGTACTTCTGGTATCATTTATTATATGATAAGCTGTTTGTAGGCCGAGTAATGGGTTCTTGGCCCAAATTTTGGTCAATTAGGTGGTCTGAAATAAACTAGCATAAATGCAAAGGTAAAATGAGTTTATAATCAAAAATAAACTTTGTCCTAGAAAACTAAACAGTTCTATACCCCTTTAAATTAAAAATGGATAAAAAGTTTTTATGAGGAACAATAGAGTAATAATCAAAATGACTTACATGTTAACCCTATAGATAAGGATACTTATTATTCCAGATACCTTGTCGTTATGAAACTCCCCTAAAAAACTTTGACTAAAAACCTTAAGTCAGGTTCCATCTATGATAGATTGGAAAAAATCCCACCAAAAATAAAAAATATACTTTCTGTAGGTTAAGACCTCTAAGACTCATTAAGGTCCTCAACGTGTGGTTGGGAGTTTTTTGGGATCAAAATTGTGTAGCTCATTTTAGGAATTATAAGAATATTGCCAGATTAACTTTGGAGGTTACTGAGCTATTGCTATATCAAGCTTTCATCTGTTTGGTTGGTTATTGGTAAACTTCACAAGCTGTTTTTCTTATCAGGTCAGGTGGGGTATTATTTTTCAGGGGCTTATTATTAAGTTCTAAGTGCTATCTTCAGCAAAAATTAAAGTTTATCCTTGGAGTGGAAAATTTTTAGCTGCAGTAAACTAATTCAAAATTTAACCAATAGGTATATAGTTCCTAAGTTATTTGTGGAAATGCCGCTCCCTGTGCTAATTTCTTGCACCTTTTTAAGCCTGAGATTTCTCCTTGTTGGATTTTTATCTTTTGTTTTGCTCGCTGGTGTGTTTTGCCCCTAGATTCCAACAATTAATGCAGTATAATTAAATTTCTCAACTGCTAGAATAAATATTTTTAGGGTGATTGAACCACTTATCATTAATATAATGGTAGTTTAATCACAAAAGGTTGGTTTTTATAAGCTTTTTATTGGGGTGCAATATAGGGGATAAGAAGAAAACTCTTTTAATAAGTCAATGATTAGTATTCAAAAAGTCAAGACTCAAAGTTAAGTTGCTTATTAAATTCTAAATTAAGAAATATTAATATTTAACCTATTAGATCTCAGAAGACTCGCCTTACATTGATGGAACAGCCAATTATGAAAGTTAATTGCAGATAGGACATGACTGCAAAGCAACATTTATATATTTATACCCAATCATTGGGCATAAAAATATTTTCACCTTGGGGGAACCTTTCTGACCCTATAAAAGAATATGGTCTCTGCAGTATTGGCTGTATTAATTTTGCTGTAAGAAGGGGAGGTACCTCAGAAGGGGTTCCCAAATTCAACTGACAATTTGGCGAAATCTGACTGCCTTAACTCGTGTTATTTGCCCAAGTTTTTATATGTGTTACCCCAATTTGAGGGGTTCCACCAAAATTGACCAGGGTCTTTTTTCCATTTTATCGTCATTTTTCTCTAAACCACTCTTTTTACAATATCAGACTTGCAATTTATGTCATTACCCCTTCAAGAGTGTTAGGGGGCGAATAAAGGCATAAAAACTGGCTATGGACCTAGTTAATGATATTTCGAGAAGCAAGGGATTTTATGTAGTATTTATACCCACGCTTATATGTGACTAAAAGGGTTTTTCTGTCATAAAAAAGGCAGAAGAAGTTTAGCAATACTGCCAGTCAGGATACATGAACACCCAAAAAGCAAGCCATAATGCCAGTAGCATTGCCGCTCATATGACGTTATATAGAGCCGCAAATTGGCTTAACAATGATTTGTTGATATAGAATGAGCGTGAAACGGAACCCAAAAATGAACCAAATTGAAACAGCCTCAGATAATGAGAGTCTTTTTGCAGGGGATTGTACCACTGAGTTTACCACTTTGGGTTTTCTGGTTGGAGAGTTCATTACTAACGTAGAGACAAGAGGGCGAATCCTTGCTTGAAAATGAATCATATAAGGCCACAGAATTCTGATATCTTGATAGTGGATAGCTATAATAATGGGATTAAATTCCCAGAAGTTTCTTGTGCGTTGGATCCAGTTGATTATGATGGGCGCGATTGCTATCATCAAAACTGGTAATGCCCATCCAGTGTAGGTTTATGACAGGCCACCAGGTTAGTGCCATATGGACTTTGGCAAGAAGAATTCAAGCAAAAAAATAAAAAATTTGGGTACTAGTGTGAAAATTATTGGAAAGAAAAATAAAGAGAATAGACAAGCTATTTCCTCAGTGTGATGCAGCCAATTAAATAGTGTTCAATTTGGTAGAAGGTATAAGCAGGGATTGAGCCCTCAAATTTGACCTAAACCAGAAAAGTTTTTGAGGGAGAGGGAACATAATTTTAATTAAACTAACATTGAAGGATTTGTCAGCAGGCTGAGTCGCTATTAGTTCAGCTGTAAATTTCTGGACCAAGGCTCAACTGCATTTTTGTCAGTTGGTGTGACGGCATCTAGCCCAACAAGCAACGGGAATTTCCCAGGGCTACCCCACATAGGTGCGGTCCAAATTGATGGAAATGGGTTCAGGATGCCCAACCCACCCATGCCCAGTTACTGGGGCGTTTTTTCAACCAAATGAGTTATGTCAGCCACAACTCCTGATTCATTAAAGAGGGGCTTAAAATTATCTACAATAGACCCCTAAGGTTCCATATGCTCATCAGGGATTACCCTGATGATTTTGAGGGGTGGTTGGCGTCAGAAATCATACTGCTAGCTGAGTCAAAACCGTCAGTATTTCCAGCTGATAATTCAATACTTGTCCCTTCTTGACTATTATTTTTCTGATCTTCAGGCTTTATCCCCGTTGGTTTTGGACCTTTCATCTTCAATTCAGTAATTTCAGCTCAGATTTCCTTAATTTGGCAGACAAGTTCAATAGGAGTGAGTGTGTGACCCAGGAGAGGAATCTTTAGAGGAAGTGCTGTTACCCAGCGCTCATCTACCATGTGGGCGAGGTCACCCTGGGTGACAAGGGGTATAGCCGCCCTCTTCAGACTTTTTTATTCAGAAATGAAAAATCGCCCTATCCATTAAAAGGGGACATTCCCTTGAACTTACACCTTTACAGAAAAAATTGAGCTTCTCACTTCTAGGAGTGATGCAGTTATGGTAATACAAAACCAAGTCAGATACTTGGAAGGAAGGGAGTGGGGCCTGGAGCTCATTAGCTGCTTAGCCTTCTTTAGTGATCGTCTTGGCCAAGTTAGTCATAGCCTCCACTTGTAGGTGTATAATATGTTGGGCCAACTTTTTCATGGATTGCTCTGGGTCAGTTCTTTCAGTGAAATATCTTTTTATTAGAGCTGGTATCCCAGGTTCTCAGAAATACAATATATGGAAAGGTGACATCTTTAGAATGTGATGGTAACTAATTTGGTAGGACATGAGGGCACTGGGTATGTAGAGATACCAGTGAAGAAGGTCTGAATTGGATTTTTTGCGGAGTATTGATATCAGGGTTCCATTAACTCTTTCTACAGCCCCATTTGTGGATGGAATGTATGGGGCTGAGAAGACTTGTTGTTTCCTATAGAAGTAGCAAGGAGCTTTACCAATCTGGAGGCAAGTTTTTTCTATTGGCACAAAGGAAGATTTGGGGGCAGCCATGCCACATGAAGATTTTTTGATATAAAAAAGTAGCTGTGGCTTTAGACATCTGAGCGGGGAGAGCAACAGTATCAACCCATATAGTGAAATGATTAATTCTGATCAGGATATACCGATTGCCACCAGTGGTCTGAGGTAGAGGCCTTACAACGTCTAAACTTATGGTGTGGAAGGGTTGTTGGGCATAGTCAGTTGATACTGATACTGGTTCTTATTGCTGGATTGCTTTTTACAGGTAAGACAGGCATCCAGGTCTTCAGCAATGGTCTTCATGATGCCTTCCTAGTGATATTTATCTTTAACCCACGCATAGATTTTTTGGGCTCCACCATGGCCCATGATAGTGTGAGACTCCATGGTCACAAGTACTCGCTTAGACATCTGGCGATAAGGCAACTAGTTTACTCTACATTCTT
>JAKSZP010019162.1:0-32412 GCA_022478985.1 Massospora cicadina
ATCCTTGCATGTTTCCCCTCTAAATTGACCACTATTTAATCAGTCACATAGCACTGAGAAAATTGTTGGTCAATTTTTTTTCCTAAATTTTCCATTAAAAATTTCCTAAAAACTAATTTTTATGTTATAAAATTAACTGCCTTTTCCGCTGAACCTCACACTCCCCTTAAGGTTAATGGCTGTACTCATCTGGTATTGTATTATGTGCCTGTATGAGATTCTGGCTCACCAGCAGTTATTGGGGAAATACCTTTCCAGTTTCATATCCTTCATACCAGCAGCAGTACCTTTGGCATTCTGGTTTTCCATTTAGTCTTAGACACCTAGGCTGGCAGGCCAGTCTAATTCTTACTTGCTGTTTGCCCGACAATACCAGGGGCACAGTTGCTGCATTGGTGGTGTTGAGTTTTCAATTCTCAATACTAAGTGACTCCATTAGTGTGCCAGGCAAACATTATGAAGACTTCTGGCCCTTGCTTTTTCACATTATTGGTGACCTTTCCTTACAGGGCTGCAGGCAACTCCTCATCCAGATAAATACCAACTTTTCTTTGGCAGATTAACACTTCTTGGTGTGCACCTGTGGTTCACCCCCATCCTGAGCAGTCTGACCCCTTGCTCCTTCACCTCATGGCTAATCCCAACTCGTCCATCGTTGGCTCCACTGATTGAGCTAGTTCCCCCAGGTGATCTGTAAATCTAGGTTGGGAGTTGGTTGTGCTGACCACTCCAGGTGTTTCAACCCAGCACCTAACAACTGGGGATCTTGAATCCCACTTTACAAGCTAAGCTAACAACTGTTAATGAAAAACTTAATAAAGATGGGAAGACAGAAGATCTTTTTATTAAGAGGGAGATTAAACTATTCATAGGCTTTTCTTGCCTGTCCATGTCATTGACATTTATTGCCAGCATCATCAGCACTCACTGGTGATTCTTCCTGCTTAGTAAATGTCAGCACACTTAGGCAATACTTGTCATCCTCAAATGTCCATGATTACATCGATCCTTGATTCATCATAATCAGATTTAATTAGTATATTGACATCCTCAGCATAAGTCGCCGGTGTCAAATTAAACCTAAAATACTGTCAGGGATTCCGCTAATACTCTCACAAAGTTGAAATGCAATTTGACTTTATTTAATTAATACTAAATGGTTTGGCACCCTTAGCATAAGTTGACGGTACTCTGAGATTTGACTTTCTGCTGGAAAATCCAACAATTATTTTCACATAGAGTTGATGCGGGGATAAAAGCCTGCCAAGTTTAAGCAATTAGTATCTATAGTCTGAAATTCTCATTATAAGTCCCTGGTGTCAAAATTAACTGAAAATTATTGGGATCAACTCCCAATTTTTTTATGTCAAACTTAAGTAATTCGTCATCTTAAATTGTTAATATTAAATATCTCAACATCCTTGGCCTCAGTTGCTGGTGTTGAGACCCACCAATTTTCTATCAGGCATGATGCCTGATAATTTCTTAATCCTGAAGATCAAAACAGCTCAACCCAACAAAATGGGGAGCACTAATTGGGGTATTATCATTAAATAATGAATTGAATTTAGCTAACTAATTGGCAATCATCCTCAGTTATTTATTATACTAATTTCATTATATTTGTGAGAAATATAACCTGGTTAAAAGTCTGACAGGTGCGTTGGCTTCACAGGTGAAGCTGAGATAAAAATACTCCTAGATTGATGAAAATCTATAATTCTGGTGGAGATCATCACCGCCTGAGCCATTTTGATAATGGCTTGATCATGGTAAGGGATGAGTATACCATATTAAACCCTTAGGCTGAAATGCATGTTGCTCCGGGGGAGCACCAGGGGGCAGCAAGGTACCACTTTGGTACAGGTGAGGTGGGTGTTGAGATCCCTGGGAGGAATGAATCATCCCAGGGGTTTGGTATGACTGGGTGAGCCAGTTAAAATGTGTTTTCCTGCCAGATGTAAAATGGCAGGGGGAGTTTACCGCTGCCCCATACTAAAGCAGCCAGCAGAATCCAAGGACATCAGAGTGAAACTACAGCGGGCAATTGAAACTTACTTTCTTGTTTTACATATAATTTTCTTGGAAAGTTATGACGAGTGGAAAGACTTCTCCTTATCATCCTCATTCTACTACCTTTGCTTATCTACATGCTGTCTTTATGACACCTCTCTCTTACCCCAATCTTTGCCTTAAGATACTATAAATACTTTGTGGCTTTATCTAAATAAATATCGTTTCTCTTAAAACTCTTAAGCCTATTATAAGATTTCTACCCTTAGGGCTTACTAACTCACTGGGTGCTTTGGCCCTGAAAAAAATTAGGACTATTTAATTTAATCCCCCATGTCCTAACAAAATGATGCTTTTTTTCAGGTGCCCCAAGCTCCCCATGTCAACTACAACCCTAGGAAGGTGGATTAGCGATCATTGCTCAGGGCCTCAACAACTTAGGATGACCTACCCTGGCCCCAGCTCGCCCTCAAAAGCGCTCAAGACCAGGATGAGCAGGGGATAACTTCCAACCAGTCGCTGACAGCGTAAGATGCCAAAAAGGTTCAAAGGCACCCTGAAACTCAATGTAGGATCAGGTGGAGCAACACCATCTGATCTGATTCTAATTTAAATTCTGAGGCCAATCCCCAATGGTTTTCGTATAATTGGTCTTCTGGCAACTAATGTTGAGAGTAGACCAAAATTTTTATATTATTTCCGAAATTATGTTCACATTCAATTAGGATGCTTTAGTTAAAGGTTTAGTGGTGACTCAAAGCTGAGGATAACCAAAACGCTTTGCTGGTGCCACTCCCCTAATGTTAGATACAATTCCAATGATCTTTATAGGTCCCATATCTTTTACTGTCACCTGCTGCCAATAATCTATATGGGTCCAATCCCTTATTCTGGGGCCACTCCCTGATGCCGGCTACACTGTTGATGATCTTTCCAGGTCCCATATCCAATTTTAGCACCTACTACCAATGATCTTTCTGAGACCTCTTCTCAATGCTGACTACACTGCAAATGATATTTTTAGACCTCTCCCCAATGCACTAATGCTGATGATGACCTTTAAAGGGACAATCCCCAATTTTGGGACCACTCCTCAATGATGCTTATCAGATCTCTCCATTATGTCCGCGCCAACTACATTTTGTCCCATACAACCCCAGTGGTTTGGATCTCTCTTTGTTTTCACAAAATCATGGTCACCCTAAAACTTTTTTGCTTCTGGCATCCATGCCAAACTACGCCAGGAAGATCAGATGACCCCCACCTTGGCTTTTGACGCCTAGCCGAGGTTTGGAGGGGGTTCTGTCAGAATTCTCTCTCTTAGGGTGAAGCCTTTTACTAGGGGTTTGACTCTCTAATATCTGATTTTTAGGTATGCCAAGATTTGCTCCTCATCTACCTGAGTTGAGCTATTTCAAAGTATTGGGAATCATTCTATGATATTTAAAAATGTTTTGATTTAATTATTGTAAACAATATGTCGAGGATTATGCCTGATAGCGATTTTGAGTATCACTATTACCAGAAACTTATGCTAAGGATAGTTGAATCTAAATTTATTAGTGTTTTACGAGATCTTTAATAATAATATTGGCAGCCTAAGCTGACCGTTTTCTTAAAGCTAGCCATCTACCCTTAGTAAAACCTTATCTCCCTCCTTCTACTACCTTTGCTTATCTACCTGCTGCCTCTATAAAACCTCTATCTTACCCCACTTTTAGCCTTGAGTTACTATAATTACCTTGAGGTGTTATCTAAATAAATAACCTTTCTCTTAAAAGCTCTTAAGCCTATTATAACATTTTTGCTCATAGGGCTTATTATTCACCAGGCGCTTCAGAGCCCTGAATCAACCTAGGACCAGTTAGGATTTGATCCCCCACGTCCAAACAACATAATGGATTCTTCAAGCGCTTTGATTTCGCTGTGGATGGAGTTTTGGACTAGAGTAGGGAAAAGCTACTAATAAAAATATTAGATGTCCTGAGAACAAATCAGGTTACATGCTACCTGAAGGAAATCTCTGTTACCTATCAGGTAGTCAAGGACACAATTTTGAGCTTATTTAAGAGGTGTAGAGAAAATGGCTTAATGGAAAGCCAATTTCCTGACCACTGGGTTCCAGCGTAACAAAACCATGATGGAGTTTTCTGATTGGTTCACTTTGAAATGCATGTCTTGGTATGGGTAGGGACGTTATCTGAGGCTAACTTTGGCATTGCAATGACTTCAGAGGTTAAACCCCACCGTGAGCTCTTCAATGTAATGGCTTCAGTTTTCAAGAGGATATCTCTTTACTTGAATATGTTAACTATCTGCAATGAATAGCTGCAACATGCAGTTCCACTATCCTGAAACATAAGCCATCACTGGCCTACTGGCCCTCCTTCTTTAAGCGGCCCACCACAGCTGACTTATAATCCTCAGGCTAACATCACCTGTCCAGTACTCTTTTGAACCACCCTTGTCCGTCTTATAACCATTCACCCTACCCTCAGACTGGACCTTTCAATGACATTTGGAGACAAGATCCCTTCAGTTGACATGTTTTAAATACAGCCGCCTTGGACTTATCACAGTAAACGTCCCCACTAATTGGAAATTTTAAGCTTTACAGCCAAAACAGTATGATTAAGGAAAGGATCAAGCAGAGTAGAGATGGGACCCTCTACTTCCGCCTTTTAACTTCATTTTGTTTCACTTGAATCCAACGATCTGTTCTATGTCAGACCCTGCAACCACACCGAGATACTGCTATGTCAATAAACCGCTGAAGATATACATGTGGTGCCTCACTCACAAGTTAAGGAGGCAAAAGTGGAGGAGAGATGTCAGAGGATCCGGAATCCCTATTCCTTTCAAATATAAGATCAAGCCGCGTCAGATGAACCCTAACTCTCATTGAATAGTCATAATTGAAAGGTTTGAACGTCGTTATCCCTGTAGAAGCAATAATTAAGGAACACCCTTGGTCAGAGTGGGCATTATGCGGTTCTTGAGAAAAAAGATTCCCTATATATTCAAATATTAAAAATTCAAAGCTCTTTTTTTGAGAGAACCTCTCATAATATCTTGTGGCAAAAACCAAAGTTTGTGTGATCACGGACACCAATGCACCAGCTAACATAGTATCAACAAAGTTGGTGGCTAAGATACCATTGAAACCCAATGTGGAGCATAGGATGGTATAAAGGACCGCTGGTGAAGAATGCACTGTTTTGGAAGGGGTATATAGTTCGCTAGCTCTACAGTCTGGGTTGATCGCAGTCTATGTGCCTGAAATTGTATTGCCAAACCACAACTAAAACATGTTGATAAGAGCAGCCTTTATGCGACACTTCAGTGCAGTATTCAATATGGCTAATGAAACAAATAAGATCCTAGGACAGCAGATCCCAGTTTATCTCACTTCAAGTGGTGTGCCAAAGGATTCTCCTGCACTGGTCAACTTAATCTCATGTATAGTGATGGCATAATTTTCATCTGCTACCAGTGTTTTAAAAACAAAACTAGGGCTCTCTAATAAAATCATGATACCAGGGGTAACCACTGTGATCCGTGGCCACCATAACATTCCCCTCTGGCCACCAAGTCATAGTGGCAACTGAGCTTGAAATTGAGATACCAGAATGGCTATATGGGGAAATTATGGGGCTCTATCAGGCAATCCTGCCTCGAGCCCATGTGGCCTGGGCATCATATTACCTGGACATGGAGATATTAAAAGTGCTGCTAGAAAACTGCAGAAAGGCTGCTGATGGCCTGAAGATACCAGGTGGTGGCATATTTTATTTAGCCCCCATCAATGAGCTCCTTTGTTTCCACAACTTTAGGTCGCTGGATGTGTTTAGCCTTTCCATGGAATTCAAGACAGTACAGTGGCAGTGGTCCCAAAAACTTTAGCAGGTTTGTTAGAAGAGCAGAAGGATTGAGCAATGACACTATTCGAAATGCATCAGGAAATTTTCGCATCCAAAGATCCACTATTTGGGATGTGCTTGTGGCATCATCCATAGATGGACACAGGGGACCACCATCCTATCTGGCCCCAGCCAATCCACCACTCAAGGGCTGCAGAGGAGGTAGTTTCTGATGAGATAGGGAGCTTCTGAAGCAGGAAATGCTGGAGCCATCCAGAAGTCCCTGGGCTTCACCCATATTGATCATCAAGAAAAAAGATGGTTACAAACATGTAGTAATTGACTATCAAAAACTTAACAATATTGCCAAAAATAAATTCATATCTGCTGATTCAAATCAACAATTATTTTATACTGCTTGTGTGGCACAGGCTATTTCATAGTGATGGACCTAGTATAAAGTTACTGCAAAATCAAGAGACCTGAGGAGTAACAAGAAAAGTGTACAATAATCACCTTAAGGGGTTATTACTGCCCACTCGCATGCTGCAGTGGCTATGTAACGCCCCAGCTATGTTGCAAAAGCCATAGAAACCATTCTGGGGACCTCAAACTATCGTTCATCCTTGTTTACTTTGTTGAAATCAACATTTTTTCATGGACATTTTGGAACACTTGAATCATTTGGAGGAGGTGTTTCGCTGACATACAGTGGTCAACATAGAGATTGCCCTGCAGATGCAACTTCTTCAATGAACAACTGGATATCTTAAGCCCAAGGTAGATGCCAGTGGAAATAGGCCACTACTGGCTAAGGTAGAAGCTATCAGAAGGATGGTCCAACCCAGTAAAAAACAGGATTTTCAAGTATTTCAGGTCATGGTCAGTTACTACTGACACTTAATTACCAAATTTCAGCTGTATTAGGGCCCCACTTTTTCTGCTTCTGATGAAGGATGCCACGTTTGCATGAACAGAATAATGTCAGAGTGATTTTGACACTCTTAACATGGCGTTGATCAACGCTCAGTGTTATAATATCTAAACATTAAGAAGGAGTTCATTGTCCTGAGATTATTCCGTTTTGGCTGTAGGAGCAGTTTAACCTAATGGGACAACGATGATATGGAGCACCCCATCGCATATTGAAGCAGAAGTTTAAACTGCCATAAACGATATTACAAGGTGATGAGCGGGAATGTTAAGCTGTGATTTACGCTTATAAGCAGTTCCAGGTTACCTACATGGAGCAAAGTTTAAGGTCGTGACTGATCACACTTTCTTATGAAGTTTATAGAATCTCCAGGAGCAGGATGGATGTCTCACATGGTGCGCTCTTAAACTTCAAACCTACAATTTTGAAATAATGTACCACCCTGGTGCAAAGCACCAAAATGATGACTGTTTATTACAGCTACCAACATTTGCATAATATCAAATATGGATGATTTGATGTACAAAAAGATGATTAGTGGCAAGTATAATGATAGCCCTCATAAGTTATCCGGCCATTAGATGGAAAGAGGGTTGATACTTTCTGGAAAAATGGTAACTATATAAAAAGATAATTGATGCTATGTTGAGCTTCCAAAATACCTCTGCTCAACTGGACATTATCGTGAGCATCCACAAGGTGATAGGTCACAGAGGATTATGCAGAATATTAGAGTTCCTGAAACGTGATATTATTGAAAGAGCATGCACTTTGACGTTATTAAAATGATTTTCTGTTTCCAATGTCAAGTAGAGAAATCCTTTAACCTGAAGTCCTCCTATCAGCTGGTGAAATCTCTTTTTGCATGACACATGGTATACATTGATATTATGGGGCCCTTGTTGACAGGTGCGAATTTCTCCAAGTACAACCTGGTAGCAATAGATACTTTGATAAAGTGGGTAGTGGCATAAGCAATAAGAGATTTATGAAGCTGCCTTACTGCTAAATTCATAATGGAGCGCACCATTTAATGGCGTGGTTTCCCACATTTCATTCTCACTGACAACAGAACCAGATTTACCTCAAATGTCCTCCCTAAACTGAATAAATTAATCGCCACCCGCAGGAATCTAATGACAACCTACCAAACAAAGTCCAATGGAGTTGTTGAGCGCGTTAATGGAACCCTAGTGAATATACCTAGGAATCTTGCAATGGATAGACCGCTGAACTGGAGAACCCACCTTTATTCCGCATTCTTTTCATACAGCATTAGTGATCACTCAGCAACTGGTAAAAGTTCCTTTCAGTTGCTGTATGGGAGGCACCCAGACCTGCCTGCATTACTCTACTAATGTGTAGAGGATAGTGGAGGAATAGATCTGCAAAACTATTTGGTGACTATGATGTCCAGGCTAATAAACCTTTAGATTAAAGCGTACTTAACAAGCCTAGCTAAAAAGATCAAAGATCACAATTCTGATCAATGATGGAGTAGTAGACTTCTACAGTTCATAATAGGAGAGCGTGTCCTGTTCCACAATCAGCACTGTTTTGGACGGCGGAATAAGTTATTTAGAATAAGGATCATGCCCTTTGATGTAATAGAGAAATGAGTACCAATGCCTACACAATTAAGGGCCTGGCAAGTGGTCAAATTATCAACTGTGTTCAAGCTAAGTTACTTTTGTTATATAGCCAATAGAGGACATGAAAAAGGGGAAAATGTATAGAATATAAAATATGAAACATACATACAGCAAATCTGTATTAAAATGATATAGCTAATTACGCGCTTTAATAAAAATTAGAGCAAATGAAAAGATCCATTTCATATGGCTGCTTCACAATTGAATCTGATGCCTCTGATTCTTCTGAACGGTCTATTGCATTAACCAGCGGTATGCACGCTTGTTTCTCTTATGACGCCTTGAAGTTATTTCAGCCTCGCTGGGCCCTTTGGGTGTCAGCAGGAGGAGGAAGCTGTGTCATCAGAGGGAATGGGGTTGATAGCATAATGGGAGATGAAACACCAGTGATAGGGGATAGGTCTCCTCAGATGAGCTGCTAGAGGAGATCAGACTAGGAACCTAGGGCAGGAGTCGTGGAGGAGGTAAAAAACTAGGTAATCGAAATGGATATGTCCCTGGACCACCAGGAGAAAGGCCTGCAACCACATCCACTGATGGTCTTGGAATAGAATGGAGTAGGTTACTAAGGTGGGGAGATATATGAAGTTGGCATCAAATGACGAGGTGAGTTCCAGATTGAGGGGAAAAGATTCTCTGAGCACCAGGCATTCATGAGGAAGTTATTCAGACTGGGATAGGCGGTGGGAAAGGAAGCGGATGCAAAAAAGATGCACATTGGGCCCACTCAAGTGCCACCTAATGGCGTCCCATCAATGAACCTAACTTGCACATGGAGGAAAAGAGGACCATGTTCCATATTAGCGCACTAATGGAAGGTATCAACTTGGGTCATTGACATCCAGAGCCTAAAATGCATCAGAAACTCTGGAACACATGCGAATGAGCTTGTTGTTTTGGAAGTTCATCCTCAATGGGCAAGAATGGTTCAGAGCATGTGGAAATTCCCCCAACCAGCTGACCAGCACCTATCAAATGAAGCACAAGCTTGGCGGACTGACAATCCCTCTGGATGATGCTCAGCAGTAGTTGGTAGCATCCGGCGGCTAAAGCCATCCGCCATGAGCTGCGCCGCCTTGGCAAATGAAAGACCTTACACCACTCTCCACTCCAGCGCAAATGCACCATGAGATTGCCAAAAGGGGCTTGTCAAGACTTCAGAAATCTGATGAACTTTGGGAGGAGCTCCTCCTAAGCCAAAGCATTCGCTGCATCCACATCAGGTGCATCATTGTCTTTAGGGATGTTGGGGAACTCAGGTAGTAGAACTGGGTCAATGTTGGCCACTCCTCTGTTGTGCCACATTACAAGGAAATATGCAGGAGGTCAAGTGTGCGATTGCATTTAAAATAATGAAGACAAATTTGGAAAAATGCTAACTGAAGCTACACTGAAGAAGACTTATCACCTAGTCAAGGAGGATGTCAGGAAATTTTATATGACCGGACTATAAGCCTAAATTATCGATTGGCAGATATTTGGTTATCTGCCAGACTTGAGATAGAATTATATTAATGGGATTTGTATAAATTAATAATGAACAATATAATCTTGGGAAGTTATGTAAATTTTTCTGGAACCTCCCATGAGAAACAAGTACCTAGGATTTAGTGAAGCTGAGTTAGCTGAGCCGGATGGGCCATGAAATGGCCATAAGGATGAGTAAAAAAAGAGAAAACAAAGAATTATGAAGAGTATTTTATATAGTAAGCTATAGTATGACTCTTCACTGTAACTCATATTTTGAGCGAATCACTGAGGGTACCAGTAGTTCAACTGTCATTAAAAGAAAGATTGATACTAAATAATCGCTCTACTTTCTTTTTTAGCACTAGTGGTGCCCAAACCAAAAGGGGGAGCCACCATGCATCTTTATTTGTGAATGAGCCAAACAAAGGGATTATTAAAAATTAAAAAATTCCCAATATGGCACCTCAAATAACAGCCTAGGAAGCTATATCAGAAGGTGAGGAAAATTTGAGGAAACTTTTGTCTGGTGCCCGCTTTAGCTGGCAGATCATAGTGGACAACATTTGGGTAGAAGCATCAGCGACATTTTTCATATGGTATATGTGTTTTCTTTGTTTATGAGGCTGGCGGTATCTATCGCCTCAATGTATTGAGCAAGTTGATGCTCAGCAAAACTGATGAAAGCCAACACATATGTGAATGAATTGATGTGCTAGCGGGTTTAGGTATAATTAAGATCAAAGAGAGAAGTTTTTGCTGCATCAATGCAAGCACAGATCGCACCAAAAGCAAGCTTTTCATTTTCATAATTTGCATCTTCCTCAAAATCATGGGAGAAGTTTGGGGTAGGAATACCCTCCGCGATGGGTTCCATCGCCCCATGAAGTTGCTGGCGGTGTAGGGTGTTGGCAGTGGCAGCTGCCGGCTCAACTGCCATTTTATGTATATTTTTATAATTAACAAAACCAGGTTTTGCACAGAAATGGTGAGAGCGCAATTTTGGGAGAATTGATAAATTTCTCCAAAGTGAAATCTGGCTTGACATTAAACTTCCAGTCACTACCATCAATCCAGTCAAGACATTTAAATGGATTAAGCTCAGTCAATGCTGGACCAGCTACCAGAATTAAAAAGGGGTGGTAGGAGCTGATTTGTTGTTGACTTTTAACCATGGCAGCTCAGTTGAAACTGTCTCAGCCACCAACTCAGTATCTTATAATCCAATTTAATTTTTTAATTTTTAGGAAAATTTAAATTTTGATTGGCTGCCGCCTTGGAAGCATAACCAAAATTTGCTGAGTTTAAGGTGGGAGGATCAAGCCCTATTTGAAAAATTGGGCCGAACTGGCTGCTGACCCAATGCCAGAGGGATGAGTGGCAGAAGCAGCAGAAGCAGAAACCGTAGGGCACTTGCTTGGAGTGATCAAGCTCAAAGCACAAGGGGCAAATGGCGCAGCCATTCTTGACGTGCTACCAGAATGGGTGATCATGGGCGAATTTGATCACCATGTGAGGGGAATTGCAAGGTGGGTGTCATAATGGAATGGGCAGATTGTCACAAAGGCACAAGAAGCTGTCAAACGATCCACTCCATTTGGAACCATGAATTGCAACAAGGGGTCTGCGCTGCAAATGGCCAAACCCTCCATGAGCTCATGGCAAGGGCGTTTGGGGGAAAGGTGGGAGGGCAACCTGGCGAACTGGACCACCAAAATGGCCTCATCCGGAAGATTGGTGCAAATGGTGAGAAGGGTTTTATTTATAAGAATAATGGAAGCTTAGATGCTTCCATTGCATTAACCTCAGATTGGAAGCTGAGGTTTAAAAACTCCTTAAAGGGGCAGAAAATAATGAGGCCAGTGGGTCTAAACACAACTGTGGCCATCTTAATGATGTCTGCAATTGCAAATGGAAAGAGGTTCCCATATTTGACCCGGAGGCCAAAGCACAAATTGCTCCATGGGAGCACCGCCTGTGATCTTGCAAGGTGGTGGGCCAAGTCCTGAGGGGGACATATGCCTGGTAGCATTAGGGAGGGCTAGAAGAGCCAGCTCAGGCACACTTTGGCGGCAGCTGAAATATGCCAGATGGCGGAACACCACCACCCCCAAGCTGGGGCAGCAGGCGTTAAGAGCATAGACATTCCTAAGTTTTGGCTCAATTGAGCAGCGACTTTTTTATTTTCTAAAATTTAATTTGGCTTTGATCTCAGTGTCAAAGAAAAGGAGATTGTCTCTTCTTCCTTTTCATAATTTATTATATGTTATCAAGGGATGACGATCATCATATCACCCTTCTAACTTTTCTCCCTCGTTGCAATCAATTTTGTAACTTATTCAATTCAAGTCTGAATCTGGTTTGATAATCTCACAGAGGAGATTAGTCTGCGCACATGTCAGGGAGCAGTTGGGCAAGTAAGGTAAGAGGCACAGGTGGTAGGCCCGCGCCCTTCTCTGTTCAAAAAAGCCCCTGAGAAACTGGTGGATTAGATAAAAATAAAAAAGCCGGTGGTTACTATTTCCCCAGAAATTCTTGCTTGGCAGGCGTGATGTAACCAGTACATCAACACGCTGCTCTCTCAACCACTCTTATTGGTGGAATACGGAGTCTGGGTGTCCTGGATATCCAACAAACTGCTTTATGGGAAAAATTTTGTGGGGATGTGCACACTTATTTCCTGACTGCGGTGTATGTCGCACCTCACTCCAAGTCATTTGGTTGGCTGTATCTCAGTTTCAAAAACAAGAAGGTAGCAAATGAAGCTGCTGCAGTGCGCGTTGTGATTGACCTCCATGAGGGCAGCGGGTCATCAAAACCAAGCGCACCAGATGGACAAAATCCAACCAAATTTTCCTCACATTTGACTTTTTGCCCACTACAGTCAAGCGTGTTATTCTGGAGCAGCACCTTAAAGATGGTCTCACCATATATGGCGAGCTACAATCATTCAGGATTCAACTCTTTACGCTGATGTCACACCTGTGCACTGGCAAAGCCATTGCAGTTCTGACTCCAATTGAGGAGATTGAGAAGGACATAACACAGATCCCGCACTCCACTTATGTTAATATCAAAGGGCATACCACCCACCCTTTCCGGGTAACCATAGACAGCGCACCACCCATCTGCACCCACTGTGATGCGTTCAGCCATAAGGCATACACATGCCCCAACAAGAGGGCATCACATTCCAAGAGCAACCCTCAGCGGCCTTGGCCAGTGGGGAGACGCACTATGAACCAATCACCAGCATCAAAGAGGCCTTCCTGTGGGGAGCACAAGGCTGCTACTTACTAGTAAAGCCTATCTCCCCTCAAGAGCGAAAGAAGGCCCAACAGGCCCACAGGGCTGCGGCCAAGGAAGCGGCCAAAGTCGCCTCCACTATCCCACACTCCCAACGCCAGGAGGACTATGAAACCTTCGCAGCGAAAGCAACTTGGGAATCCCTCAACCAATCAGATTGGGAAGCCCAAGCTGATTGGGCCACCCAATCTGAAGATCTGATGGGCGACTCAATCTCACCTGACCTTTGCAACCAAGCCCTAATTGAAACCGACTTGGTCTCCAACCTACCTGAAAATTTTTTTTGACCTGAACATTGGTGCACCAAACTCATCTGCACCGCAAAAAATTCGTACAACAACGAGGAAAAAAAAGCAAAGGCAAAAGTTAACGTGCACCTGTCTGCTAAAATTAATCAAACTACCAATAGTGTTTATGCAAACACCCACGCCGCCGTGAAGGCCCATGGGGATCCAGAGGAGGCTGGTGGGCCTGGGTGCCCACCACCCTGCACCTAAGGTGCGATGGGGGGAAGCCTTCACTTTTGGGATGTTGAATATTGCCAGACTCAAGGCCTTGCCATCCCAGGCTAGGAAACTGAGTTTTTTACAAAAAAATTTTACCTGTGGACATCCTAGCAATCCAGGAGCCCCACTGTTCGTGAGGTTCTGAGGACGCTTGGAAAACCATGCTCCTCCCTTCCCTATCCTTTTGGTCAGTGCACTGTTGGGTGCTTGTTTGGAAAGACAAATTTTAAATTTTTATCATTGGAATCCTTCCTCGATGGCTGAGTCCTCATTGTTACATTTTTGTGGGCTGATGTGGCGCATGCTATCATCAACATTTATGCCCTGACCTGTGCATGAGAGTGTCTGGAATTTTTCCTATTGGTCAATCCCTTCCATTACCCCCTGACCCTTTTGTAGTTGGCGACATGAACTGTCAGCTAAACACACCCACAGACCGTTGGCTTTTTTCATCCCATGCCCCCAGGGTCACGTAGAACTTCGCGTTCTAAAGGCCACCCTTGGGTTGTTAGATGCACTGCTGCAGCAAGCTCCGTTGCTCAAAAACATGATGCGCCCCCACGTCCACAAAGGCCAATTAAGGTCCATGACCCACATAGGCCTTATCCTCATGCCGGCGAAATTTCAATCTCATATTTCCCACTTCCACACATTAAAAACTTATTTCTCCGACCACCAGATGGTCTCAATAACTTACCACTTACCTGTCACAGTGGCTAGGGCTCCTCATTGGTGCAAACTCCGCCCACCTGAACTTGCATCACCAGATTTTACTTGGGTGGAATCAGCAACTTTGGCAAAAGAGTTTATTATACCGTTTTGCATGGACCCAATTTCCACATGGTCAGCCTTCAAAGAGGATACCATCCGCAAAGCTCGCCACCTCTCCTCCTGACGCTCATGAGCTACATCAGCCATCATCTCGCACGCTCTGGCAGAGTTGAAACACTCATAGTCCAACATCCCAGCCACAGGCTACAGCCCTGCTTGGGGCCAGAAGTGGGCAGAAGCAGCCGCCCACCTCAACGCGCTTGAAAGGCAACACAAACGTCAGGTTTGTGTTCAGTACAGGGCCAAACACATTACAGAGGGCAGCACATGCTCCGCGTATAGATTTTTAAATTTTCTTTGCACCGCGCCAGAGCATGTCCTGCACACAGGTGCAGAGGTTGGATAATTCCGTAGTGGATAAGCTGGCCGAAGTGGCGATCAAAATACAAAAGTATTACTCCAAGTCATACTGATCAGATCCAATTCAGCCAGCTGAAATGGCGAAATTTCTCAATAGCACTCACATCTGCACCGTTTCCTGATACCCAGAATCAATGAATTTGATTACTCTGAATGAACTCAGGTCTGCAATCCGTGGTGCACCAAATCGGAAGTGCCCAGGCCCTGATGGCATTCCATATGAGTTCTATAAGAAGTACTTCAAATATATATCCCAACTGCTGCTAGCCTCCCTTAACCAGAGCCCTCTGGATATGCGCCTTCTAACAGGAAGGCAAGAGGCCTTCACCATCACACTCATAAAGAAAGGGGATAAGCTAGACCTAGCCAACTGGCGCCCCGTTTCTTGAACTAACACAGATACAAAAATTTTAACTAAAATTATGGCTAACCGTTTAGGGATTGTAGCATCTGCCACCATCTTACCAAAAAATTTGGTTTCATACCCAGAAGGTCAATTTGGGACAACGTGCACTCTGTGGCTAACGCATGCCAGTCCACGGCCTCTGGGGCACTTGTATTTTTGGACTGACAGAAGGCCTATGATAGAGTAATCTGGGAATACCTCAGGGCCTGCCTCCACCAATTCCGCTTGCCCCCTTGCTTCATCAACAGGGTAATACTGCTTTATGGAATCTGCAACAATGGCAGTGCGTGGCCCCGGCTTCCTCACAGAAGTAGTTCGCCCTCAAAGGGGCCTACGCCAAGGGGACCCCCTTAGCTCACTCTTATATAACTTCAGCCTTGACCCACTACTTCAAAAACATGATTGCATGCCTTAATGGGGTCCATGCACCAGGCAAGCCCCAGTCAAGATGATGGCATTTTCAGATGATTGTGTGGTCGGGGTGTCTAATAATTGAGATGCACGCGCGCTTGAAGCTCTCATCCAGGAGTACTCCTGGGTAAGTAATGCTGCACTGAACGCCTCCAAAACCAAAATCATCCTCCTTGGTCAGTATCAAACCTGATGGGCCCCAGCGACCAGTGCCCAGCCCAGCCCATCTGCTCGCACATGTGCTCGCCTTCCCTGCTCACCCCACACCGCCCCACTTGAGCTCCCCTTCATGCCACGCCATACCATAGGGCCTGTCAGCCATCTGGGCGTGTGGGTGGAGGCAGGCGGGTATGCCTCAGCAGTAATGGAAAGTCACATTCTAGACAATGTGACGAAGTGCATCGCCTCCCTCAGAGCCCACCCTACTTCCCTTACTGGCAGGGTTGTTTTAGCCAACTCTATGCTCCTCTCCAAAGTCTGGTTTGGAGCCCACGCCATCGCCTTCTCCCCAGGTTTTTTCAAATCTATGTATGCCCTTCTACAAGGGTGGCTCTGGTCAGGCCGCCCACCGCCAGTGCAGCTTGAGGTCATGTTTGGCCTTCGCCGTCAAGGTGGCATGGGCTTGCTCAACTTTAAAGCCCATGCTGCCAAGATCCAGGGCACCTGGATTGCAGCCGTCACCGCCCCTATGCTCCCCTCCCAACACTGGTCCCGCGTGGCCCACTCCAACTTCTCCCGCGCCCTGGGCCTTACCAATACGTTGAACCCTCACTCCTTGATGAAATATCTGGCTTCCCACCCATCGGCCACAGGTCCTCAAGGTACTAAAACCCACTTCAAACAAATCCTCCTCTCCATTTGGAGCGCTGAGTGGAGAATCCGTAATTGTGGACACACAGCCCAGAGAGGCCGCCCCTCTCCTCGGTTCACACAGGAGGTACAGGGGCTACCCATTCAAGATGGCTTGAACACCACATGGCCCCATATTCCATCCAGGGTGGACTACCTGGACATGATGGACAACCCTTATTCCCTTGAGACCCAGAAGACTATTTGTAAGTAACCCACCCTTTGTTGCAGTCTCATATCCATTCCCATGTGTGGCGCTGCCTGAGGTGGGTGTACCATATGGCTGAGCGCTCTAACGCCTTACACTCATCCTGCATCGTGTGTGGCTAGTATGGGACTCTGTTCCACCGCCTGGAGAAGTGCTCTACCTCTAAAGTGATATGGCGCGAAGTTCAACGTCTGCTTGGCTAGGATCAAACACATCCCTTCAGTCTTTCAAGAGATATGTTTGCTATATCCATGGTATCCCCTCTTCCACCCTCCCTCTGTGCTCTGGTGGTCACAATCGCCATGTGGACTATCCACCCGATTGTCTTGGATGCCATCGCAGGCTCCACCCCCAACCTCTCAGAAGTTATCCACAGATTCTGGTCCCATTTGGTGGACCACTTCCAGGCGTGATTGTTTGGGTACCTCCCACTGCGTCGCCATCAGCTGGTCTCCTCCTGGTTCCCAGTTTGGTTCATCAAATCGGACCCTTTCCTCCACACATGTTCAATTGTGGTTATGGCCCCTTACACGTTCCCTCCCCCTCCCCATAGTGGCGTTCCCGCTGGCAACAAGAGATAGCATCGCTTCTCTGGGGTGCCTTCCCTGTTACTATGTTTCATTTTCTTTTGGGTCTACATTTGGAAGTGTCCATCCCCTGGTCAGCTTTCCCCACAATAAATTAAAATTAAAATTTATCACACTTCTGTTGCATCAGTGTGATTTGCTCCTGTGCAATTCTCTGCTAGATTGCATTCTATCCGCTGGAAATCCAACAATAACAAGATTGTTTTTGCTGTTATTTTAGCTTGCAAACATTTTACGTTTAACTTCATGGGAAAAAGTTTCAATTTTTTCATTAATCACGCCTAATTGCGGTGGATGTACAACATTAGAGAGCACAAAGAACAGATGGGCAGATGGGCATTTAAGTTCCAGGATTATGACTATGAACTAATACATCAATTGGGATCTTTTCATCAAAACTGGTAACAGACTTTCCAGTTTGCCTATTGTTTCAGCATTGTCTCCTTATGTGGACAAACTGTTCGAGAAAATAAAGGCCTGAAAGTGAAAATATGATAAACTTACCATAAGATTACCTTAGACCAATTATTATAGAATATAGAAAGCCAAAATAGTATACTCTACAAAATTTGAATTGATGGTAAAGACGCTTATATCCAGACCCATCCGCACTTTATTTATTATTATGAAATCTCACTGGATTGTTATGTATTTCTGAATGCTATAAACTCTAAAGCAGGACCAACAGAGCTACCACCGGTAGTCCATGAGATCTGATATATGAGACATTCTATTTAAGTATTAGTAATTTTAATCGTTTTAGCACTTTAAGGCCAGCACCTCATATAACTAATTAGGCCCAAATTGTTTGGCATACTATCTCAAATGATGTTAATTAGACCTTCGCCTGTCAGAAACTTCAAACATCAGTACAGTTTGTGGCCATTAACCAGATGACTAAGTTGGGCAAGGCTAATTCAATTTGTAATCTCAGAGAAGTCACTACTGCTAAATTTATCATGAAAACATTATCCCTAAGCAAGGATGTCTGTAGATTATTTTAATAGAGAAAGCTACCAATTTTACTTCTAAAATTTTTTCCAAACTCAATAAAAACTTTGGAATTAAAGGGGTTCTAGCTGCCCTTACCATTTAGAGATTAGATGGGCTGTCGTGAGGGCCAATGGAACATCAGAGCATACATTAACAAGTTTGCTGCTGCTTCCCCATCCCCTTAAACCCTTTATGTCAGCCCAAAAATATTTTTCTATAACATTGGGTATCAAAGTACCATAAGGTACTCACCCTTTTGACCGATCTAAAGTTGGCAGCCTGCTTTGCCACCTTATTGAAGTCAATTTGTAGAAGATAATGAAGTTATTTGTATCAAAGTTTATATTGTCATATTGGTCAGGTCTTTATTTAAGATTCATATTGAAGCTTATGGGACTGCATTAACTAGAAAGATAATCAGAAAAATTAGGATTTTATGTATAGGACCACTACACGAGTTCAAAGAAGGTGACCAGATCTTACTATGACACTGTTAGGATTTTTAAATGATATACTTTCCAGTCTTGATATTTTATATGTACTACTTGTCTTATCCGCTGAGGGTTGCTTTATAATAAGTAGAGCTATAGAGATGTTAATTTTATCAATAATCAGTGGAAATTTTTTGGGTTATTTCCTTTTAGGATATTAATCTATTTCGCCAGATTTGATTTTAATGGATAATCAATGTTCCATTGAGGATAATCACTACCATGCTTTAAGAGTATCATCTATTTTTATTAATAAATAAGTAATTAAAATCTCTTGAATGGATTGATAAGGGTTTTTAACCAATCAATATGGGTTTATTGACAGTTGTTGAAGCGTTTACAACGCTTTAATTGGCAGTAATTTTAAGATTATCCTAAAGCAATATGACCTACTACTAATGCGGTAGATAGTCCCATTTCCCAAGTAGGTTGCTATCTTAATGAGGTTGATCCGCTGAGGTTGTATAAAGGCGTTAGGACACGCTTTTTTTGAATCCAACACAAGGGGGGTCATAAATTATTTGGCAGCAGAATCCATATTAGGTGGATGAGTTATTTATACTTTCAGACAACTCCTAAGGGGTAACTTTATTGCAATAAATACTGATCCCATTGAGACGCCAACGGAAGAGTTGGGATCTGAAAACTATAATATGATCACTTGTTTATCTTTAAAACTGTAATAGTACATCACAGTATTCTTTGGAAAACATTAAAAATAGTTTTACGATTTTATTGTGCTAGTTTGATATTGTTGAATAGATAGTTTATCTTATCTAATTTCCTTGTGTCAACTATTAAGATAAGAGTTAAAGGATTTTTTTCACTTTATCCAAGTTGTTCTCCAGCACTCCTTTGGAAGAATTGAAGAATCTTTTCTTTATTCAGAAGTGCCTTCCAGTTACCAGAAGGAAGAGCGTCAGCACCTGTCTAGCAGTAAAGATATAATCAAAAAACTTGTGAATAACAAAATTAAAATACAGTCTGCAATCTAACTTCCAAAGTATTCATTGCTATATAACTAACAAAAACCCAATCACACCTTAAACCTGTGCAATAAAGTTTAAAAGTTAAATTTGTTGCTCACTATAGGGGTAGTTGAACTTTCAGCCCACATACTACATTATAAGCTATTAGCAATGTTTGTACAAAATGAACTCTAGAAGTTGTGGGCAGAACTAGAAATGGTGAATAATATTATGCTGAATTTAGCGTCACTTTTAATCTAATTACCTTGGAAAAACAAATTGGCTAAAGCTGATGAAGAAGTAGAGCATGTTATGAAGGTCAACAACGATCTAATATGGAAAAGTTACCTCCTTGTAGCTGATGAGACTAATGTAATTAAAGAGCTGATATCTCAGAAGGCTTCTTAAGAAACAGATCTGATAAACTTCTAGATTCAATATGATGTAAAATAAAATCTAACGAGGCTACAAGACATCAAAAAACATAATTGCAATTGAACCAAGATGGAGTTAGATGGATCTGATAAAAAGATAGATAAAGAAAGTTCTTTTAAGAAAGTACAGCCCCCAATAAATATTCTTAGAATTTTTACTAATTTTAGAGATGTCCCTTGAGTGTAACCATTTATTAGTAGGATTGGTGAGCATGTACCTCCTATTGGTGCTACAGTTCTTTGGACTGGCGCCGGGGTTCGCGGTGGCTCAAAGCTGGAAAATTTGGAAAGAGCGCTGAGGAGGAAATGGGAAAATGGGCTAAAATACCGAGTATTTTATTAAACTAAAAGGCCCTAATAGTTTAGGGTGCATTGGAATTCGGTGCCTTTGGGATCATCAGGGCCTCATCTGTTCAGGATCTTTACTAATCTTCTAAAATGGCCTCCATGTGGGCATCCTTAATGGATAGCGTCACTCAATTGACTGAATGGGTGGAAATGCTGCCCCACGTGACTCAGGATTGGGGAGAAGGATCCTAAAATAGATTTAGTTTGGATAGGTTTGATGACTGACTCAGCATGGCCTGATTTGGAAGAGGGGAATTCAATTTGATTTTTATCTCAAATTCTGACAATACCCCCTCAAGATCCTGTTGGAGGGGGGTATACAGCCGGAGGAACTGACCATGCACCCAATTTCCTACAGTCCCTTGATTGATGTCAGCAATGGAGTACTTGGACTTCACCTTATGTAAGACTTTGTAGATTCCAGACCAAAATACGTCAAGCTTATTCTGTCAGCCTCCAGGTCGATGATGATAAAAGAGAATGAGGTCACCTAATTGAAAATCTGGTAAGGAGGGTCATCCGAGATTTGATTGGGATGTCTCTCTTCCAGTGGTGGTGATATTGCCTTATAGTGGCTTGGGCTTGGAGCTGGACAATTTTATCATCTAGAGCCCTCATAATAAAATTGGAGTTCTCTTGGGTGGAGGCTTCAAGCAGGGGCTGGATGCTACTGGGTAACTGAGGTGCCCGCCCATATAGGGCTTTGAATCGGGACATATTGATGACAGTGATAGCTTACCAGATAGGCAAGCAAGGCGCTGGGCAGATAATGGTTCCAATGGGCAGGATCTGAGGCGGCCAAATCAGGAGGATGGAAACAAGAGTTCTGTTAGCCCATTCTACCATTCTGTTAGTAGAGGGTGGTAGGAGGCAGCGAAACTCTGGGTAGACCAAAAAGCGAAATTAGTTCTTGTACTACCTGGGAGGTGAAGTTCAACCCATTGTTTAAAAGTAAGGTCTGGGGGCACCCATGCTGGATGAAAATGGAGCAAACAAGAAAAAGAGCGGTAGCCTTAGTGGTGGCTGCAGGGACTGAGATCGCCTCAACCCACTTTTTTTAAGTGGTCTATAGCTAGGATAATATACTTATGACCATGCAGCCCAGTGTGAAGTGGACCCGCCACATCAATAATAATGACATTGAAAGGTTTGGTCTGTGCAACAACTGAGTGCTGATATTGAGGGTTGGCCCAGTCTTGGGATCAGCAGGTCATATAGGCTTCCAGAACCTCTTGGATGGTTTCTACCATTTGGTCCCAGTAGCAGCGTGACTTCAGCCACTCATGGGTCTTCTTAACCGCACCGTGTCCCATAGTAGAATGGCCTTCCAGGATGACATCAGTTCAAGAGGAGAGTCAGATGTAGGGAAGCCACCTCTTGTTGACTTTCTTGTAGAGTAGCCCATCCTTGATTTGAGTGTCTTGAGTCATTTGCGTAGTTTGTCCTGAACCTCAGGAGCTTCCAGTTTTTATTGTTCAGGCTGTCCCATCAGGTCATAGAGCTGATCTTCCTCTGGGGTCAGAACCGCTAATACCGGCATCCTGGAGAGGCCATCAGCATTCTGATGTATAACGCCTGTGTGGTGGATGATAGTGAAATCATAGCTTTGCAGTCGTAGGGCCCACTATATAACCGATCATTGGGGTCTTTCATTTGTTGAAGCCACCGGAGTGAGAAGAGTGGTCTGTAATAAATAGTAAAATGAGTACCGTAGAGGTAGGGCCAGAAATGTTTGATGGCTAAGAGGACGGCTAGACACTCCCTCTCAGTGAAACTGTAGTTCCGCTCAGCCTTACTTAGTGTCTTACTAAAATAAGCCATGGGATGATCAACCTGGTCCTCATTGTGCTGAGCCAGGATATCTCCAATGGCGACGTTGCTCACGTTTGTGAACAACAAGAAATGTGGTCAAAGCGAGGATGAACGAGGACAGGTTTAGTACATAAGGCCATATGTAAAGCGTTGAAAGCCTCTTCCTGCTCAGGTCGCCACACAAATGGTAAGTTTTTTTGTAGGAGGTGGAACAACTGCTCAGCTAGGTCAGCAAACTGTGGGATGAACTGACGCTGATAGTCCACCATGCCTAGAAAGACTTAAATATCTCATAGGCTTTGGGGGCGTGACATCTTTTCTATGGCATCGACTTTGTTGGGTATAAGTTGGATGCCACGCTTGGAGACCTTGTGTCCTAAAAACTCTAGCTCAGGCTGGAAAAAGGTGCTTGAGAGCTTGAGCTTGTTGGAGGCCTTCCTGAGACGCGCAAAGACTTCCTTGAGATGCTCTACATGTCCATTAAAGGTTCGCGAAAAAACAGTAATGTCATCCAGGTAGACGAGGACACATGAGAGCTTCAAGTCCCCTTGAATCCCATCCATGGCATGCTGGAACGTGGCTGGGGCGTTACAGAGGCTTTGGGGCATCCAGGTGGGCTCAAATAGCCCCTCATGGGCAATTAGAGCGCACTTGGCTCAGTCTTCCGGGGCGAGATTAACCTGCCAATACCCACTGGCGAGGTCCATGGCTGAGAAGTACTGGGAACTGGAAAGCTGACGGAGAGAATTGTCAATATGGGGTAGGGGATAACTGTCCTTCTTGGTGATGGAGTTGAGTCATTGATAATCCATAACTACCCGGTGCTTGCCATCCTTCTTTCAGACCAGCAAGAGAGGGGAGGCCCAAGGACTAAATGAAGGGATCAAGAGCTCAGCGTCGATCAGCTGTTTGAGTTCTTTATAACCTGGGCCTCTTCAACCTTGCTCTTTCAGTAAGGCTGGGACCAAAAAAGGGGGGGCGCCCCTGGTTTCTACATGGTTGAGGACTCCGTTCATCCTTCCAAAATCATAGGTCAAAAATGAGAATAGGTCTGAGTATTCCTCCAAGAGCTCCTGAACTTTAAGTCGCTGTTCATCAGAGAGGTCCCTCCCTATATTAGCGTCAACCAAATTAACTGAGGGTGGTGACTCCAAGCCAAAGTACCTTAGGTCCCCAAAGCTTTAAACTTCAGCAACAGCCCCTATTGGTAACAGGCGGATGTAAGTGGCAGGTTAGTTCGGACCTACAACTTTTGGTTTGTCAGTCAGGTAGGATAGCAACACAGATATGGATCTGGCATACGCTGGATCAAGGATCTTGGGGCAGGTCAGCACTTCCTTGGGAGATGGGTTATCTAGGCCTTGGACTTCTAATAAATACCCCAAGGGAATATTGATATGGACCCAGGTGGTGACAATGACTTGAGTTTCTGGGGGTACTGTAGTCACCCGGGGTAAATTGATCGGCATCCCCTCTAGTCCGTCAACAGCAGGAGGGGGTAGTTGGACTCAAGAGCCCAAGATGTGATACTCGAGCTGATCAATTTGTCCTTCAGTCTCCAGTAGGCAGGCTCAGGCCTTGACCTCAGCCCTAGAGTCATGAGCAGTTTTGAAAACCAGAGGGACTCGATGTCCTAGAAGGGAGAGGAAACTACCATCATAATGGAGCACCACTGAATAGTCTCAAAGGAACTGAATCCTGAGGAGCATGTCATAGCTAGGGTTGTCCAGAGCGATGGCGGGTGTATCTAAGGAGAGCTTTTTAACTGAATCAGTAGAGAGGAATAGGCCCCTATGGATCAGGTGCACTGGGGGCCAGCCATGCCATACTTCATGTAGTGCAGCATATTGGGAGTGACCTTGATGCATTTCATCAGCTTGGAAGAGATGACGTTCATGGGGGAGCCACTGTCAACTATGGCGAAAACTGGAATCTTGTGGACCCAGATGGTGAGTCAGGTGACCAAACTTCCAAACTGGGGCAGTAATGTAAGGAACATGGGAGAATCATAAGAATAATGGTAAGCAGTATCAATGTATTTATTGTCTCAGATACCACAACTACTTCCTCGTGTACAATGGCTTCTGGTTTATGCGCAGGGGATACTTGAGGCTGGGCAGGGATGTCAGCATGAAGAGCCTCATTATTCATGATGATGACCCTTTTCCCGCCTCCTCAGTAAGATGTTTCCATCAAGTCTTAGTGCTGTGTCTAAATCCATTGCAATAGGTGCGGCAAGGACGTGGATTCTTCTGGTTTCTACTACATGGACCCTAGGGCGGTTAGAGGGGCCAGTAGACGTGGCCTCAAAGTGTAGGATTGAGGCAGGGATCTCGTTGAGGGCCTCCTTAATCTCCCTGATACAGGTGAACCCGTTCTTCTGCCTGATCATGTGCATTTGGACCTCAGGATAGGACCCCAAGGCAGAGATAACAGCGGTGATAGCGTCGTCTAGAGTAATACAATTTTGTCATGACCAAAGGTTGTGACTGGGCGTAGAACTGGTTGGAAAACTCCATAGGGTTTCTCCTTTGTTCAGTCGAATGCCCATGAATGCTTGCTTCTGGTTGGCCAGGATTTGGTTGCTGCCAAACTCTTGGATCAAGGCGGTGCGGACCTTTTCCCAGGTGTTACACTCCTTCAAATTGGGGTCATGATTTCCCGGGTGGTGCTGTCTAGACAGGAGTGGGTATGCTTCACCTTTTGTTGATTGGTGGCCTCCTCTATGGAACTCTCGTAATCATACAGGAAGGAGGCGATACTTTCCCATCTGGGAGTGAACCTTTCCTTGAAACTAGGTTTAAATTTAGCTACAATGGGAGTGGAAAGGGTATTATTGCCTGGGATAGGCGCCAGCTCCAAGATCTCCATTTCCACATAATCTATAGGAGCCTGCTGATCCAACCGCCTCCGCAAAACTTCTAAGTCCTCTTGGATGTAGTCCCAATTCTGGCTGAGGGTGGAAGCAGAAGCTTTATTGGCAACCTGCTCCTTTAGGGATTAAATCTCAGTCTTCTGTATATGGAGCTGGTTTTCAATGGTGGTCAACCGGGTTTTGAACCCATGAGAAAGTTTGTTCAAGCTGGGAGATACAAGCGTCAGTAAGCTTTGCGAAGGTGCTGAGGTTATCCATCTCACCTGACAATGCTTTGATAGAGACCCTGGGGTTGAGGGGGCACCGTCTGATCGGAGCTTGCATCCCAGTGCCACCTTTTGGACTTGATCTCGTAAGACAGCCAGGGCGATCATTATATCCCTTCACCATGGGTCTTTGGGTTTGCATGAGGTTGAAGGGCCCGAGGGCCCTTGAGGTCCACGTGGTCCCTCAGGTCCAGCTGGCCCTTGACGCCCCTCAGGGCCTTCAGTCCCCCTAGACTCTTCTGGCCCAGCACCCGTGGGGGGTAGTCATGAGAGGCCAGCTCTTGGTAGTGCTGCTGTAGGGATTGTACCAGTTCTTTGACTCAAAGTAGATGCTGGGTCCATGTCACTCTAAATAGCTGGGCATTTTGACGAAATTGCTCCTCGAGGTAGCCAGAGATTCCACTATCCAGTACTACCATCTGATCGCGGATCTCATTGATTAATCGTTGGTTATCAAGAATAGCTTCGCAATTGTCATGCACAAAGGAGGAGGCGGCGTCGTAGAATTAAATAATATAGGAATGCAAATTCTAGGTGAGCTCTAGTTTCTGGGAGACCTCCTGATGGTGTAATACATTTAACTGGAGGAGGAGATGGATAGCGGGGTGGACAAAGTTACAAAGGTAGCGTTTAGGCTCCAGGGTAAGCCCCCCAGTTGTCAATATGGCCAAGGCATAGAGGTGCCACATTGTGGAAGGTATGGAGGAGGCGCAGGAGTGGCTGGAGTGTGCGCCCTCAGAGTATATGCCATTTATTAATTGTTGAACGACATCATTGATATTCTCACACTGGAGTTGGTATTGGCTCCCACTAGGGAGGACAGTGAGAGTTGAAAGGCGGCATGAATTTCTAGCCTCTCTGGCTGCGAGGGCAGCGTTGCATAATGAAAGGTACTAACCCATCATGTAACGCTCCTTGTATGACCAGTTGTTTGGTCATCAGGGCTGCTATTGGTTTCCATTTTTGTGATAGATGTTTTCACTTAGGACAGCTCGGAGCCCCAAGTAGTGAGCACCACTTCTGTTGGTGCTACAGTTCTTCAGACTGGCGACGGGGTTCGCGGTGGCTCAAAGCTGGAAATTTTGGAAAGAGTGCTGAAGAGGAAACGGGAAAATGGGTTATAATACCAAATACTTTATTAAACTACAAGGCCTTGATATTTATAGGGTGCGTTGGGATTGTTAGAACCTCATCCAATCAGGATCTTTACTGATCTTCCAGAATGGCCTCCTCGTGGGCATCTTTAATGGATAGCGTCGCTCACCTGGCTGAATAGGTGTAAATGCCGCCCCACATCACTCAGGAATAGGGGAATAGGATCCTGATTAGATTTAGCTCAGGTAAGTTTGACGACTGACTTGGCATGGCCTGATTAAGAAGAAGAGAATTTGATTCAATTTCTATCTCAAATCCTGACACCTCCTATCACAGTAACTCTTGGAGTAACAGTTTTCTTAACTGTTGCTGAAGTCTTAAAATGGGCTATAAGCTGAAAATTAGTGAAGAGGTCAAAAAAGAAAGATGGAGAGAACTTAGACTACTTTATTAAGTTAGAAAGCGATGATATTTAATGGGCATATGCGGACATAATGCTTTAGGGACCTTCGTGGTCACATAGGATCAGGATATTTTACTGCCTTCCAGATTGACTGCCTTTGCAGCGCCCTCATTGTACTGCATTGTCCTCATAACTGCATCAAGGGGGCAGCTCTTCTTATATTGGGAAATGGGATGGGATTCATTAAGGTGTTTCCATTGATTCTCAGACACATAATGCTTCCTGATCAAATCTAGGCTTGGTGCCTTCAGTAAAATGTTCCATTCACAATGGTTTGAGAGTTAATATTAAGGCTTAATTCGTTAGCAGGGATTTTGGCTTGCTCTTCATCTCTAATTATGACAATGCTCCCCTCAAGATCCAGTTTTAGGGGAATAGAGCTGGAGGAACTGGCCTGCACTCAAAAATACTATAGTCCCCTGATTGACATTGGCAATGGTGTACTAAGAGTTCTCCTTATGAATAAACTTATAAGTTTGAACTAAAGAATGTCAACTTAAACTGTCAATATAAGGGTCAATGATGATAAAAGATAACAAGGTTACTCAATTTAAAAAACGAGTAAGGAGGGTCAGCAGAAATTTAATTTGGATGTACCCCTTCTGGTGGTGGTGCTGTTGTCTTGTGAGGCTAGGGCTTAGAGCTGGACAATTCTTTCAGATAAGGCCCTTTATTTTCAAATCAGTGTTCTCAGGAGTGGAGGTTTCAAGAAAAGGCTGTACGCTATTTGGGAGCTGGGGAGCACGTCCATTTAGAGCTTAAAAGGTACATTTTAATAAATATGATGGTAGCCTATTTACTAGGCAAGAAAAGCGTTTGGTAGATAAGATTCCAGTGGGCAGGGTTAAAGGTGGCCATCTTCCGCAAAATAGAGAACAAAGGTACGTTGGAGCGTTCCACCGCCCCATTGGTTAATGGGTTTTAAGGGGCGGCGATACTTTGGTTAGTTCAATAAGCAAATTGATTTTTTGGACTACCTTCGAGATGAAATTTAACACATTGTCTAAAAGTTAAATTAGTGGACATCCATGCTGGGTGAAAACGTTATAAATAAGGAAAAGAGCCGTGACTATTGCAGCAGCCGCAGGGACTGAAATCGCTATGACCCATTTAATCAGGTGGTCCATGGCTAAGAGGATGTATTTATGGACATTTAATTCAGTGGGGAGTGAGCCTATCGCATCAATTATAACAACGGTGAATGGTCCCATCAGGGTGACGACCAAGTGTTAAAATTGAGGATTGGCTTGATCTTGAGAAAGTCAAGTCATACATGCCTTCAAGTTCTCTTGAATAGTCTCTACCATTTGGTCTCAGTAACATCGTGACTTCAACCAGTTGGGAGTCTTCTTAATGACCCTGTGTCCAACGGTAGTATGGCCCTCTAGGACAACTATAGTTTGGGAAGAAGGGCGGACACAAAGGAGCCAATTCTTATTGACACTCTTGTAGAGCAGCCCATCCTTGATTTTATTGTATCAGGTCATCCTTTAGAGCTCAGCTCGAACCTCAGGAGTGTCCAACTCCCTTGCTCAGTTCAAATATCTGATTATACATTCAGTCTTCCTCAAGGGGTCAAAGCTGCTTGCACTGGCATCCTGGAGTGTTCATTGGCATTTTGGTCAATTGTGCACATGTGATGAACAATGGTGAAATTGTAGCTCTGAAATCATAAGGCCCATTTGGCTAAGCGGCCATCTGGGTCCTTCATTTGCTGTAGCCACTGGAGCGAGGAATGGTCATTGAAAATAATATAGTGGGTACCATAGAGATAGGACCAAAAATCTTTGATGGCTAGCAAGATTCCCAGGCACTCCTTCTCAGTAAACTGTAGTTCTGTTTGGCCTTACTCAGTGTCATAATAAAATATGATACTGGATTGTCACCTAATTTTCATCATGCTAGGTTAGGATAGCCCCAACGGCGACATCACTCACATCCATAAACATTATTAAGTGTTGGTCAAAACGTGGGTGAACTAAAATGGGCTTAGTACATAAAGCAGTTCTTAAGGCATTAAAAGCCTGTTCTTGTTCAGGACTCCATTCCAAAGGCGCATTCTTATGCAAGAGGAAAATATTGGCTCTGCTAGGTTGCAAACTGGGGGATAAACTGACGATAATAGCCCACCATGCCTAGGAATGCCTGAATATCCCTTAAGTTCTGGGGGAACAACATCTTTTCTATGCCGCCAACTTTTTTCAGTATAGGCTGAATGCCATCCTTTGAAACTTTGTGTCCCAGAAACTCCATGTCTGACCGGAATAAAGAGCACTTTAAAGTTTTAAGTTTTATAGAGGCTTTACGGAGACAAGTGAAAATACTTCCCTGAGATGCTTGATGTGTCCATTAAAGGTTTTTGAGATAGGGAATTTTATTTAGGTAGATGATAATGCACGACAGCTTCAAGACCCTGAGGATTTCGTCCATGGAGCGTTGGAAAGTGGCCAGGGCGTTGCAGAGGCCCTGGGGAATCCTCATGGGCTCAAATAGTCCCTCATTAACTATGAGTGCACACTTGGATTGATCTTCAGGGCCAAGCTTAACTTTCCAATATCCGCTGGTAAGGTCCATTGTGGAAAAGTACTGCAATCTAGTGAGCAGATGGAGGGAATTATCAATTTGGGGCAGTGTATGATTGTCTTTCTTGGTGATGGAGTTGAGACATCAATAGTCCATCACCACCCAGTGGCCGCCGTCCTTCTTCTGGTCCAGCAGAAGAGGAGAGGCCTAAGGGCTGCATTAAGGCACAAGGAGTCCAGCGTTGAGTAATTTTCTCAGCTCCACCGCCACCTGATCTTCTTCAACCTTGCTCTTGTGGTAAGTTCAAGATGGAAGGTGGGAGCATCCACAGTCTCCACGTGATGTAGGACTCTGTTCATCCTCCTAAAGTCATAGGTTGAGGCTGAAACAGGTCTGATTACTCCTCCAAAAACTCTTAAGCTTTGTGCTATTGGTTGTCAGTGAGATCCTTTCCAATACTGGTGTCAACCAAGCCCATTGATGGGGGCGTTTCCTAACCAAAGTCCTTTAAGCTTCCAAAAATATGGATATCATCAACAGCCTCTGATAGTAGGATGTGAACATAAGTGATGGGACTGGTTGGACCTACTATTTTGGGTTTTTTAGTAAGGTTAGTCAACAACTCTGATATAGATCTGGCATAATCTGGATATATAATTCCTGGCAGTTTAGCACCTCCTTGATGGACGGGTTGTCTAGGCCTTGGATTTCCAGTAGGTATCCAGAGGCGATGTGAACATGGAACTGAGTGTCAGCAACAACTTGGACTTTGAAGGTATTGTAGTTGCCCTAGGTAAGTAGACCAGCATGCCTTCTTTCCCATCAGCAGCAGGGGGGCAATATGCCGAATATAGATTCAAGGGTATGAAATTTAACCAATAAAAAGATGGAGGGGGAAAGGCAACTGATGAACTTGAGAGCCCCTTACATGATATTTTTGCCAATTGATTTAGTCCTCACTCTCAAGCAAGAAGCCTTGGGCCTTGGCCTCCATCTCAGAGTTGCAAGAGGTTTTGAAGATCAGGGAGCCCAATGCCCTAGTGGGATAGAAAGCTGTTGTTATAATGGACTGTTGCTGAGTAGTCTCGTTGGAACTGAGTTTCAAGGAGCAAGTCATAGCTAGGGTTATCTAATTTGACAGCGGTGCTATTTACAGCGAGCTTTCCGAACAGTATAGGTAGAGAAGAATAAACCCATATATATTGAGTACATTTCTGTCCAGCGTGCCATACTATATATATTGGGGAAAGTTTAGTGCAATCTTGATGCGCTTTATTAACTTGGACGATATGACGTTCACAGGGGAGCCACTGTTGACTATGGCGAGGACTGGGATCTTATGAACTTTAACCGTGACGTGGGTAACCAGTCTTCCAAACTAAGGAGGTAGCATGAGAAATATTGGAGAGTCACAGGAAGAAGTGTAAGCAGTATCAATTTCTTAATTATCAATAATTACTGAAACTTTACTCTTCAGGTTTGATAGCTCCAGGATTGTTCAAAGTTATAGGGATTCTTGAGGCGTAGTAGGGATGTCAGCATGGAGCGCCTCGTCCTTCATGCTGTTGGCCCTTATCAAGCCTCCTCAGCAAGTCATTTCCAGAAGGTCTTGGCACTATGTCTGAAACTGTTACAGTAGGTGCATTGAGGTCAAGGATTCTTCTGGTTTTTGACCACATGGAATCAAAGACGGTTGGAGGGACACAAAGAGGTAGCCTTGGAGTATAGGGTCGATGCAGGGATATCATTAAGTGCTTCCTTGATCTCCCAGAAGCAGGTAAAACCATTCTTCTGTCCAATCATATGCATTTGAACCTTGGTGTAGGATCCTAACATGGAGATGACAGCAGTGATAACGTCTTCCAAGGTGATATGGCTGGTAGTGAATAATGGTTGTTCTTGGGCGTAAAAATGGCTGGCGAGCTCCATGGGGCTTTCTCCTTTATTCAGGAGGATACCCATAAACGCTTGTTTTTGGTTGGCCAGGGTTTTATTGCTGCCAAATTCTTCAAATAAGGCCATACGGACCTGTCCCCAGGTGTTGCACTCATTTTAAATATGGAGTCATAATTTTCCAGGCAGTTCTGTTGGAGCAGGAGTGGATATGCTTCAGTTTCATCCAGTCATTGGCCTCCTCTATAGAACTCTCATATGCTTACAAGAAGGAGGCAATGCTTTCCTGGCCGGGTGTGAACCTTTCTTTAAAACTGAGTTTAAATTTAGTGATAAGAGGAGTGGAGAGGGTGTTTACGCTACAGATGGGTGCCAGCTTAGAGATCTTAGTCTCTGCATAGTCATGGTGGACCTGATGGTCTAACCGTCGCCATAGGCCCTTAAGGTCCTCGTGGATAATGTCCCAGTTTGGTTGAGGGAGGATATGGAAGCCTTATTCCTGAACTGCGCATTTATGTATTGAATGTCAGCGCCCTGAAGGCGAAGCTGACTCTTGAGGGTAATCAAACAGGTTTAAAACCCTCAACAAGTTTTTTTTGAGGTCAGAGATGCAGCTATCATTAAGCTAGGTGATGGTGCTGAAGTTTTCCATTTTTTCCAACAGTGCCTCAATAGTAACCTAGGGTCAAGGAGTATCCGCCCACTCAGACTTTGCAACCCTGAGCTACATTCCAAATTTAGTTGTGTAGGGCGGTTAGAGCTGCCAAAACATCCTTTCACCAAGGGTCATCAGAGTCTCTAAAATTTGGTGCCATGGGTCAGAGAGCCCTCGAGGCCCATGGGGACCTTCAGGACCTTCAA